>CACVCL010022372.1:0-42055 GCA_902729485.2 Mus minutoides | reverse complement strand
CAACAATGTCTCTTGAGACATTAAGTCCAGCCCAGACTCACTGAGGAAAGGCAGATTCCCCTGATGGAGAGAAGAGCAAACTACGAGTTCCCGTGGCGAGAAAGCATAAACCAGGGAAGTGCTGTGAGAGTCCTCATACACCTGATGCAGAAAGGCTGAGCCGTCATGTATGTGGTGCACACTCAATCAGTTGATGTTACGAACATCCCAGTGTAGGACTTGGCTGGTTGAGAGGCCTGGAAGCGCTCACAAGACACAGAGTTTCAAAAGAAAATCATTCTCCTGGGAAGGCTTTCTCATAACCCATATATCTGGTGTGTGGATCCACGTGCTCTCCTTTAGTATTATTTTATTATAAGTGCCTTTAAAGATTGAATTCTGACCTAGCTAAGCCTTCCGCCAGTGTTCTAATGTCCTAGAAAATCAGATAGGGAAATTAATTAAGCATTACAAAAGAACAGAGCCAGAGTAGCTCAAGGCTGGTCTGCAGGATGTTTACAAGGGACAATAGCCAGACTTACCCAGACAAGGGACTATGAAAGAGTTAGAATTTCCCACTGAGACAGGAATCTTCACTACAGCCAGGTATAACAGACTACATTGCAGATTAGAAGCAAGTTGGTGAATTCTTCTGACAAATGAAGATTCCCCACACAGATACTTAAAAAAACAGCCAAGTTACACTCTTGCAAGAATTTACCTGGGCCTAGGAAATAGGGGAGTTGTGGTAATACATTATTCATGAGAAGGTCTACTAGAGCAGAACCCCCTGGTGCTAGCTCCCACAAGGCTCAAAGGAGTAGCACAAATGGTGACTAGGGTGTGAAATCCTTACCTGTCATATTAGCTGACCCTAGGCAGAGCTGTTTTATCTTTACTGTAAATATTACCTGGTTCCTGTAAATCCTTTTGAAGTCATTCCTTTGTTTTGTGTCAGGTAATTTCAACGTACTTTGCCTGCCTGCTTTGTTTTCTGTATTATATAAGACTGGTGTTCACTTTGTGAAAATACATTCAGATTCTACACACCCTCTCGTGTGGTCTCTGTTTGTCACCCACATTTGCCAACTCCTTCACCCATCTGCTCCAGAGAACCCGTTCCAGGCATATAGGAGATGCAAAAAGGGGACAGTCTGTGACAAGTTGTGTTGCTTCTGTAGCTGTTGTCTTAGGATTCCATAGGCTGGGATATAGGTCAGTGAGGGAGTGCTGCCAAGCATGGATGACTGAGGGGGAATTGTGGGATCCCAAAATGTTTGCCAACGCATGTAAAGAAACTCAAATTGAGTCCTGTGCTGGTTAGTTAACTGTCAATGTGACAGACTCTAGAATCACCCAGGACATAGGTAAGTTTCACCTTAACTGTAGACGAGACTATTCCTCAGCAAGAGAGCCTGAACTGAATAAAATACAGAAAGCAAGCTGAGCCCTTGCTGAGCCCTAGACTTCATGCTCTCTGCCTGGTTGTGGGTCTGTCATGGCTGGCTCTCTCAGCTCCTCCTGCCTTATCTCTCTGCCCTGCTGGAAGTACTTGAACTAAAGGTACACTTATCAGGATATTTTATCACTGTGGTGGTTTGAATCAAGATGGCCTCCACTGGGTCATAGATTTGAACTTTCACTCACCACGGAGTGGCACTATTAGTAAGAATTAGGAGGTGGCCTTGGTTGAGGAACTGTGTCACAGGGAGAGTGGGCTTTGAGGTTACAAACACCCCATTCCAAACCCTGAATCTCTTTCTTTCTGTTGCTTGCAGAATGGATGGATATAGAACTCTCAGCACAATGTCTGCCTGCATGCCCGCATGACAGTAACAGGCTAAACCTCTGAAACTGTAAGCAAGCCCCCAGTTAAATGTTTTCTTTACATGCGTCGCTGTGGTCACAATGTCTCCTCCCAGCAAGAGAACACTAAGGCACCCATCAATGGGAAAAGAAACTAAGACAATTCTCTCATCCTCTAATGTGTTCTTTCCGATCAGAGGAGAGAGGCCATCACACTCCATTTCACAAACAGAGTCTAAATAAATAAGTGCAAATGGTGAAATTTAATAACGCCAGACTCACGCTTTCCCCCACCAACTGATTAAAATTCAGGAGGTTCACCTAATCATAGCTACATAAAATTAAATTATTTTGCAAAGGTACTCAGACTTCCAGTGTATTGCCAGAGGAACCCAAAAGCTCAACTAATAAAATAAAAGATAATTGGAAAATATTGTAGACCTTCCCCCATGAACAACATTTAGGGATTTGGTATTTTTTTGTATCCTTCATACCATCATTCTATCCAAGGTCCATAACCATGGCTTTTGAACACAGCGAGAGAGCGAATACCAGCTATAAAGCACAGCGGAAGGATGTGTGGCCCTGACATAAGATGTGCTGTGATCTCAAAGTGTTTGGAGGCAGCTGCTCCAACCATTCATCTTAACATATACACCACCTACTCTTTAAGGCTGGAGAGGAGTCACTGCTGAAATGTCATTCTATTTTCATTAGAAAAAAATAAAGGACCAAGTAGCTTTGTCCCCATTGTTTCCCAGGTCCTGTTGACAGAGTAAACACAGGTGCAGAGCCCAGAGCTGCTGAGACCACACTTCTGGATGCAAGTTGGAGCCAGTGAGTGACATTCACCTCAGATCTGTTTCTCGGCCTTTTGAGAGTGATGTGGGAAAGAGTTTTCCTTTTCACTATTACTTTTTAGTATATATTTTTAAGCGGCTGGCCTTTGGTCTCTGCTGCACGGGCCTCTCGGCTCCTTTCTTCTGATTCAGTCACATGAAAGTGCCCAATGCATGCGTTGACATTTATCTGCTCACTCCATCATGCTGACCTTTCCATACAAGGCCGTGAGCATCGCTCTCGGGTCAGCCATAGCCACTCCAGGCCCAAGGAAGAGGCACTGGAGAAACAATACCCACAAGGGACTGCCCACTACAGAGATGACACACTTCAAGTGTGCTCCTGCACAGCGGCCCTTCCTGTTAACCAGGCCCTGCAGAAGCACACACCAGCCAGCCTAATGACAGCAAGCCAAGGCTGGTTTCTGAGTGTTCCATCTAGCCAGAGACTCACGGCTAGCAGAGAAGTAGAAAAAGCTTTACCCTAAAGTAAGAACCAGCTTCAGACTGGAGGCTGGAGGCAGGTGGTAGAGGGAGGGCAGCTACTCTGATTGGCCAGGTTGTCTTTAGCTAGTGGAGGCAGGTGGTAGAGGGAGTGCAGCTACTCTGATTGGCCAGGTTGTCTTTAGCTAGTGGGTGGGGGGTGGGGAAGAAAAAAGGAAAAAGAAAGCTACCAATTACTAATCAAGAATTGGCCGTCTAGGACCAATTATTCAGAAGTTATTGTTTGGCTACTGTTATTAGACAATTATTGAATTGTTACTGAATTCATTTATGCCTAATATACAACAGCTAATAGGGTATTAAGTTATAGGTAAGGACACTGTGGCAGGTCACTATGTAGTCCAGGCTGCTCTTGAACTCACTGTGTAGTGCAATCTGCAAACTAGAAGTTTTACACATGGTAGCGCCGCCATCTGTTGCTCTACTTAGCTATTCTGCCCCCAATGAAACCAGAGCGGGTGCATCTGCACCCTGCTGGGTATAATGGTGACACCGGAAGCTCCCTTCCACACCCACCCTTTCTCTGCTCAGGTATCTATCGCAGTTTATTACATCATAATCAGCATTGAGGCTTAGAAACCTGCCCCCTCCAGGCAAGAGCCCCCCTCCAGGCAAAACCATCACTTGCATTGTTTCATTTCAAACTTATAAACTAATTCTTGGCAAATATTGGATCAAAATTTACTGTCAGCTAAAATTAAAAAAAAAAAATGAGCCCATATTCTGTGTGTTTTGATCGGAGGAAGCGCCTTATATTTACAGAGAGGACAATTTTCCCAAATGTGAACCAAGTAGAATATTTGAGGAATGGATAATTTAAAATCATTTATAAGATGGCTCTCCACTCTTCCTACTGGGTTTCAAAACGTGCTGCTGTGGATTAGGCCCAAGAATAGAACAGAAGTGAAAGGAAACGGTGAGTCAAGTCAGACAGAAGGCAGAGCAGAAGCAAAACCGGGCGGGCACTGGAGGACGCTAAGTAAAGTGCTTGCCATCCAAGCATGGGGACTCCCTGCTCACCTGCAATTCCAGGTGCAGGCTTGCTAGCTGGCCGGTCTGACTGAAACCGTGAGCTCTGGGTTTTGTGTGACTCTGTCTCAAAAACTGAAGTTGAGAGCAATTGAGGAAGACATTGAATCATAACATCAGCCTCCACAGACACACACTCAGATCCATGAACACATCCACATGTATGTACACATATGTACACACATTTACATGCATGCACACGCATGTAAACACACACAAATAACCGTGCATACTCATATACAGATATACACACACAATCTCGTCTTACTTTGCTTCCCATCCTGTGATAAAGACCATGGCCAAAATCAAGTTGTAGAAGAAAGGGTCTAGTTGGCTGATTCACCCCAGGCACGCTCCATGGCTAAGGCTTGTCAGAGCAAGGACTTAATGCAGAAACCTGCAGGCAAAAACTAAAGCAGAGACCATGAGGGGCTCTGCTTACTGGCTTGCTTACACTGCCTGGCTTATTCATCTTCCTTATAAAACCCAGGGCCACCTGCTCACAGTGGACTGGGCCCTCCTACAGGAGCCATTAATCAATAAAATAAAATTTTAAAAAGGCCCATAAACCTAGCTACAGGCCAACTCAATGGAGGCATTTCCTCAACTAAGATTCTTCTTCCCATGCTGACCTTTCTTTTCCAAGGTTACTAGACTGCCTCTGCTTAGCCAGATTAATACTAGCATTTGAGAAAAGGCTAGACTCTTACCAGGCACTTGTCAGATTAAGAGAAGGGCCGGAATGCAAGAATGCACAGAAGAGAAGGCGTGTCAACAGTGGAACAAATGTTCTTACAGTCACCAGGACTTGACTCAAGAGTTACCAGGGGAATAGGCTTTTAAACCTCCTAACCATGATGTCCCTAAGAGGTAAGCAAGGTTCTACAAAGTATGGCATTTCTGCTTTCTAAAGAGAATATCCATCCCAGGCCAGGGCGAATGTATTTTGCTACAATAGATGTCATTCTGCCTTGAGTCTTGACTCAGGCTATGGGGCCTAAAGCATAATTGCAGCTGACTGGGGTTTGCCTCCAGATATGCACTTTGTTAATGAAGTCATGGAATTATATGTTCCACAAATGTGCATTAGCACTGCAGGTTTTAGACCATTTCCCACTTCTAAACACAGATCCTAGAAAGCACACGCCTTGCCAGGAGGCTAAAGCACAGGTACTTCCCAGCTTTTACACATAGTCAAAGTTGTAAACTAGCTGTGAACAGATGATGATAGGCAGGTAAGTAGTAGATAGATAGATAGATAGATAGATAGATAGATAGATAGATAGATAGATAGATAGATAGATAGACAGATAGATAGTTTACACACAATATTACACGGATTCATGAGAACAAATAATACTGGAAATATACTAGTGACTTAGTATGTGTTGCTGGCTATTACCACCACCTGACATTTTGAAAAGCAGTAATGAGGCCAGCCAAGATTGCTCTGAGAAGAAGAGTGCTTGCAGCCAAGCCTGGGGACCTGAGTTTGATTCCAGGAAACTACATGGTATCTAGCGAGAACTTGTTCCCACAAGTTGTCCTCAGAACTCCACACATATCATAGCATGTATCTGCCTTCTCCACACACACACACATATGCATACACACGCACATACACACACACACACACACACACACACACACACACACACACACACACACTCATGCACACACAAAAATAATAGAGACAAAGATCACTAGAAATTTTCCCCTAATAAATTTTAAAACAAAAACTAGATACTCACCCAATCAGTGTCAGGATGGCAGACTACACTTCTGCTAAAACCTTTTGCACTAGGTGAAAATTAGATAAAAATCTGTGTCTGACACAGTGACATAGTCACACATATCTCAGGTCTAAAAGCCAAAGCACAAATTGCAAATGTTTGCTGAGTGGCCCCTGTGCTGAGCAGCAAATCAGAACAAATATGCAGAGGTGGGTAAAGGCGGCCCTGCCCTTCAGTGCAGAGGTGGGTAAAGGCGGCCCTGCCCTTCAGTGCAGAGGTAGGTAAAGGCGGCCCTGCCCTCTGGTGCTCCACTGACAAAGGGACACAAGCCTGCACACAGAGGCAGCTTTAACTCCACAGAATGAGTAGCATGAGGCAGATGGATCTAGAAGTTCTGGGCATCTCCAATGTGGGAGTGATTGACAACTCAGGCAACAGTCAGGGAATGTAGAGAGCCACGCCCGAGCTGGTTCTGCCGCCATTCCAAGATGGCGCCGACATCCTGTAACCACCCCCAGCCTGGGACAAGCAAACAAGTTCAGTGTGCATGCGCTTGTTACAAAGCCACGTAAGTCACTGCCCCAGGGCGTAACTTGAGGTAATGGGCAATCAGCTAATCCTGACTACACACGTCTCACTGAGGTGGTGGGACCCATCTTGGGCTTGCTCTCTTCCTCCGCATGATGTAATAAAAGTATGCTTGCAGAAGGATTCTGGTGTTCACGTCTGTTCTTGCTGGCGAGGCGGTAGGGTGGACTCTTACAAGGGAAGGTGAACCCTCAGCCACGGTGCCCCCAGCATGCTTGGTATTTACAGAAATTGTCAATCTCAGTGGCCCAAGACCACCACTCCCACAAGCAAAGGCAGAAACCAGATAAAGCAGGTCATTCCAAGGAGGTGGCATTTTTTTTTAAGTAAAGGGAGTTCTAAAGTCGCCTGTAGATCTGAGCCCCAGCTTCACATTTACAACTGCATGAGGCTTTGGCCATAAACTCAGAACATCTCTTTTCTTTGAAACAAAACAGCCATATTGAGAGCAAATACTTTTTCTTCATGATCAAGAACTATTTTTCTTTCATCTTAAACATCAGTTATGTTCAGCTCCAGAACTGGACTTTTTCCCTGGTGTTTTGAATTATTGGAATCTTATAAAAGTCCACTTTCCATTTCGAGGATTCCCACTGGATTAGTGTGTGTTCACTTTTAACTGAATGAACTCTTCTCAAGTCATCCCAAGTAGGAGACATGGAGGGGAGGTGGAGGGTTCTGGGAAAGAACACGGACCCCACAGGACAGTCATCTTGTCTCTGAGTTTCCACAAAATGTCAGGCTACACATAAGTCACAGACCTACTTTAGAGACAAAGTGAATTCTCTTTCAGAAGAAACACACACCATTAAGACAAATTTCAATATTCCACGCTGTCTGCTATCAGCGAGACAAGAAGGAAAGCCCCAATTGTGGTGCTTTATTCCCGTAGGCTGGGTGCCGCTGATTTACTCTCATTGAGATCATTCATCTATCAGGGCTGAAAGCATAAATGTCAGGAAGGCCATAATAAATGTGTACCAATAAAGTCATTAGTTATGCCTCCATACCACATAGAGAGGAGACTTTATCGGCCGTCATGAGCATTAACTACACAATAACACTGGGAGAAACGCTCTCTCTATGCGGGTGGGTGGAGAGAGCCAAGGAAGAGGTACTGGGGCCTACAAGCACTCTCAGTAGGTTCAGAAGACCGTGGACTTGGAGTGATCATAAATCGAGTGTTTTCATACGGCCTCTTAGATCACTCTGTCATTGTTCCCTAGACACATGCGGCTTATTAGCCGGCGACTGCCCCACATCCCGAGAGCTATTATCAAAGTGATACAATTCCCATACAAAACCAGCAAACATAAAACAGCCTCTTTAGACCAAGAGGCAGGAATGGCAGAATAGTGACCCAGCTGAGCTGCCATTGGTGGCCTTAACTGTCACTGTGGAGAGCGGGGAATCTTCCTTTTCCCCGTGGGTCTGTTCCCCCCTCTGTGTTTGCTGCTGTTCTCTTGCTTACTCCTATCCAGAGCTAATCTCAGAAAAAGAACTCATGCTAGACTCAAAAAACACAGCTGAGTCTCTCGGCCCCTCATGGGAGATCTAATTGAAGACCATAGTCATAGGGTTTAGATTGGGAAATGTGTACTGCCCATGCACAGGACGAGGGATGGTGGAAGGCATGTCCCCCGGAAAGAAGGTGTAAGATTCAAGTGTATGGTTTCAAGAAAGCTGACATCCTTTATTATCTCCTAGCATGACAAATGTTGAGGTAGTCTGAAACAAGATGCCATAGTTTTGAATAAACAAGTGAAAAAATATACAAAAGAGAATTAAAAGAGAAGCCCTCAGAGGAACACAGGACCACTAAGTTCAACACTCCTCAGCTTGTGTCCCAATCCACAAACCAGGAGCAGCCATCTGTCCTGGTACTTCCTGCTCCACAACACCAGGCTGCCATCCACGCTGCCTGAAATAAACCCTGTTTACCATCTCAGTCTGCTCCCATCATGTGAAGCCCAGGTTACTACCAACCACATCTCCAGAGGACCACAGCCAGACCAGAGCGTTCTGCTCTACTGGACCCACTGTCCTTTCAGAGAAAGATGGGGGGGTCTAATTTTATCACACAGCAAGGGCTATCCTGTCACAAAGAACTTTTTATTGGGCTGGTTTTGGGGAAATCTTTCTGCCCGTGTAAGTCCTTTGTCCCTTTAGAGATTTACTAAGAAGCTTTTAACAACCAAAATCAATCTCTAGCACTAGAGATCTTTTGTTTCATAAAATGTAGAGGTATTTGTTATAATCTGTTTGTGTTCAGGAAAGAATCGATGCGCCATTATTTAATGTAAGAGACCAAAATATTTCAACCAGGGGACAAGCAGCCGAATGTCCAGCTTACAGAAAATACTCAGGCCGAGTTCTAGCATGATGATTCTAGCATGTTGGCTCTGCGTGTTTGCCTTAACTCTATATGTGTGCCAGTCAGAATGGCTAAGATCAAAAACTCAGGTCACAGCAGATGCTGGTGAGGATGCGGAGAAAGAGGAACATGCCTCCATTGTTGGTGGGATTGCAAGCTGGTACAATCACTCTGGAAATCAGTCTGGTGGTTCCTCAGAAATTTGGATACAGTATTACCTGAGGACCAAGCTATGCCACTCCTGAGCGTATACCCAGAAGATGCTCCAACATGTAATAAGGACACATGTTCCACTATGTTCATAGCAGCCTTATTTATAATGGACAGAAACTGGAATGAACCCAGATGTCCTTCAACAGAGGAATGGATACAGAAAATGTGGTGTATATATACACAATGGAGTACTACTCAGCTATTAAAAACGATGACTTCATGAAATTCTTAGGCAAATGGATGGAACTAGAAAATATCATCCTGAGTGAGATAACACAATCACAAAAGAACACACATGGTATGCACTCACTGTTAAGTGGATATTAGCTCAAAAGCTTGCAATACCCAAGATACAATCCACAGACCTCCTGAAGCTCAAGAAGAAGGAAGACCAAAGTGTTGATACTTAGGTCCTTCTTAGAATGGGGAACAAAATATCCATGGGAGGAGATACAGAGACAAAGTGTGGAACAGAGACTGAAGAAATGACCATCCAGAGACTGCCCCACCTGGGGATCCATCCCATATACAGTCACTAAACCCAGCACTACTGTGGGCAGAAGAAGTGCTTGCTGACAGGCGCCTGATATACCTGTCTACTGAAATGCTCTGCCAGTGCCTGACAAATACAGAGGTGGATGCTCTTAGCCAACCATTCGACTGAGCACAAGGTACACAATGGAGGAGCTAGGGAAAGGACCCAAGGAGCTGAAGGAGTTTGCAGCCTCACAGGACGAACAATATGAACCAACCAGTAGCCCCAGAGCTCCCAGGGACTAAACCACCAACCAAAGATTACACATGGAGGCATCATGCCTCCAGCTGCACATGTAGCAGAGGATGGCCTGGTGGGACATCAAGGGGAGAAGAGGTCCTTGATCCTGAGAAGGCTCGATGCCCCAGTGTAGGAGAATGCCAGAGCAGGGAGGCTGATGGGAGTGGGTGGGTTGATAAGTGTGGGGGCGGGGGACGGCACTGAGGCAGGTGGAAGGGGGTGCAGAGGGAATAGGGGATTTCTAGAGGAGAAACCAGGAAGGTGGATTTATTTGAAATCTAAATAAATATCCAGGAAAAGAAAAGAAAAAAAAAACTCTTATTTATGTGAAGGGTGTAGTTTCCATCCTCTTCCCAAGTTCTTCCACAAGGATTTAACAAGCATTACCTTTGCATCAGCACGCTCACCTGGACCAGGAATAATACTCAATAAAACTTACTCCCCACTCTGAAACACAGTGGAGACAGAGATGCGCTTTAAGGCAGAGGGAGGGGGCAGTGCTCATTCCAGGTGCAGTAAGGACAGTCTTACTAGAGAAGATGACCTGGGATGAGAGCTGAGCAGTGGAACAAAAGCTCAACAAGCGAAGTTGGAGTGAGGAAGGGCACTGCAAGTAGACTGGGCGCCTCGAGGAGAGTGGGTGGTGGGGAGAGTGGGCACCTCGAGGAGAGTGGGCAGTGGGGAGAGTGGGCAACTCGAGGAGAGTGGGTGGTGGGGAGAGTGGGCGCCTCCAGGAGAGTGGGCAATAGCTCCGGAGAGTGGGCGCCTGGAGGAGAGTGGGTATCTGTCTCAAAGGGGGGTAAAGGTGTGTTGGCTGCTAGTAGCATGGAAAGCTAGGTAGGGTAGGGCAGAGATTCTACGCACAAACCCGAAGACTTCATCAATGTCTTAACAGCTGTGTGTGGACCCCAGCTTAAGAAGTCTCACTATAGAAAAGGTGAAACATGAGGTGTGCTATCCAGAAAAGTCTGTGTGATCAAATACTGGGGGAGGGGGGGGGATGATAGATACTACTATTAGTAAGCAGGGCAGAGTGGAGGGGTAGTTAGTTGACTCAAAAGACATGAGGTTGCTACATACTCCAGAGAAGAAAGTTGCACTGGTGTGCAACAACTGGTGAAGAGAAAATTCTGACCTAGTAAAGCATTGGACTCTTCACTGGATTGCCCATGGCAGGACAGACGTATGGCTTTATGGAAGCCCTAGCCCAGCCTGGATGCTTCCGGAAGGATCCTGACACATTTGAACCCTCAAAGGAGAACTTACTCTACAGCCAGAAACAGAAATGGAAGAATCCCCACATGCACTGGGTGGAGAGGAATCTTCGTCAGTGCACCTTCGTCGGCCACAGAGCCAAGAACATCAGTTCTGACCATCAACACAATCAAAGCTTGTGTCAGCCATGGACAGTTACACGACTGTCTCAGCAACAGGATGCATCAGCAGCTCAGAAAGTCGTAGCAAGACCAGTCACAATCCTGTACTGAGAAGCCCAACTCTCTAATCTCAATTTGAATTACATGTTAGCAGAGACCATGCCTGTGTATAAACTTATAGCATATCCAACTTATGATTTATAAGGGTATAAATTTTTGACATTTGTGACATGACATTATCAGATACTTAGGTCACATTCAATTCTCCTGAGATGCTGAGGTCCCAGGAATACATGTTGGATATACATGGATAGTGCACCTCTAACCATGTTGTATGAGGCCATCAGAGATGGAAAATGACATTCTATCACATGACAGTCCATGTGTCACAGGAAACATCACTGCTATCTAGTCTCACAGCTTCCCCAGAGCATGTTCCAACACGCAGAACTACATACAGTCAAGACTGCCTCTTCAGAACCAATCAGAAAACCCCACAGTGGATAGAAAGAGTTTATTTTTGTCCACAGTGCCTCCTAAAGGACAAGTTTAGTCCCTAGCATCTTCTGTGTTGTAGGTAACAGTCTGAAAGGGGCCAGGTCGTGACTTCACGTCTTGGGATTCACAGTATCACCCTAGTAGAATCTTAAAAACATCCCATGAGGCTGGAGAGAAGATTCAATAGGACACTTGCTACACCCGTGTAAAGCTGGATGCAGCAGCATGTACCTTTGGTGAGACAGGAAGTAGAGATTGGAGAATCCTGGGAAGCTCATAAGCTAGCCAGCGTGGGATACACAGCCGGGAAACAAGAAACCCTGTTTCAGTCCAAGTGGATGGTAGAGAGTAATGCCCAAGACTGTTCTCCAACTTGAACATGTACACCACAGCATGCACATGACTCACACACATGAACACACACACACACACACACACACACACACACATCAGTGCTTCCTGCTCTACCTTGCTATCTACAAGCTCAGAACTGTGAGGAAAAAGGAAATAGTTGAGCGAGAAGACAGGATGATTACCCCACCATGGAGCATTCAGCTGAAGCAAAGCTGGATATGCCTGCCTGTGCTGTGTGAGTGAACACACGTTGTATGCCAGGAGCCAAACTGCAAATACCAAACGCTGTGAACCACTGAATCCACTCGAGTGACTCCTGAGGCAGAAACCAGCATCTCCATTTTGCAGGGGAGGAAGCGACTCTCAGAAGGATGGAAGCCCAGAGCTTGTCTCTATGTCATTCAATGGAAGCCCAGAGCTTGTCTCTATGTCATTCGATGGAAGCCCAGAGCTTGTCTCTATGCCTTACTCACATCCGTGCGACCTTAGGCAACACAGTGCATTAAAACCCAAGGCACTTTTCCCCAGCCAAACACTGGAGCTAACAATATTACCTAGATCCTAAATTTTCTAAATGGTTTAAGCACCAAGTGCACATGAATGATGTAGTACCTGAGACAGTACACGCCACATATAACAGAAGTTAAAATAATTAAAATAACATCAATGAAAAGACTGCAGCAACAACAGATACCACATTGCTATTTTTAAACGACAAACCAAGGTTCAGGCATAGCCATGTCTGGTTCTGAAGACCTTAGCCTTAGTTCAGACATTTGTGATGCACTCTGTAGGTAATCAGAATGGAGATGTAGGGGGGAGGGGCGGGTTCAGGGAAGAGAATAAATAAGGGAAGAATGAATGGATGGATGGATAGGAGGAGGATGCAGAGAAATGAAAGCTTAAATATTTGATTACTACTGTTGTATGTGGCTATAAACACATCAACACTCCATCACATACGATCTTTCTTGCAGAAACTGGTAATTAACCTCTCTTCATCCATGGATGGTAAGGCATGTGTTCCTGAACTCTTTAGATCGGTGCTTTATTGAAGACACTACTTTCTGTACCGCTGTATCTCCAGCCACAAGCACAGATACACAGAAGGTATTGAATATAAAGAGCTATTGGCTGAGTCTTGGCAGGGGGGTTCTCATGTACCCAGAGCACAGCTACTCAAGTGTACAAGCATGCACCATACACCAGGGATGCTCTCCTTCTGAGGTGGGCACAGGGCTGCTATGCTGTGTTCTCTATATGCACTTGCAGAGCCACACCCAGCTCCAACCTTGAAGCCAATGATAAATGTGTTCTCAAAGCGAGGTCTCCTGATAACCAGGGTCTGGAAGCAGTCACGGGATCATGGAGAGTAAGTACTATTTGCACTAATGCTGAAAAGCCCAGAAGTTCCCCAACATGGGATCAATGACATTGATGTTCCCTAGACAACAATTCAAACCACTACATTGTGCCAAACAGATGCAATATTTGACTCACGGTACCTTTTCAACCTCCTTTCTAGACTCCCAACTAGAGGAAACATCTACTTCTGAAAGTGAAAGGGATTTAAGATCCCAATTTAATTTCCTCTCTTCCTGGAGACACACACACACACACACGCGCACACACACACACACACACACACACACACACACACAAAACAAAGTAACGGGTTTTCTTTTAAATTTCTGCCAATAAGGGAGTATTATTAAAGAGGTTTTAAATTTTTCCCACAAGGTATTGAAAGTGCTCGTCAGATTTCAAAGCGTCTATCCTAGAAGACCTTTGAATTGATGGATTTAACCGTGCATGAAATTAAAATGAGGTGTTATCTTAAAAAGCTAAATTTATTTTAGTACAATTCAAGGATTTTAATATATGCCCAAGGCTGGCTGTTCATCAGAGGTGGCATTTTAAAAATAACAAAGGATGATGCTAATATTTCTGGCCTAACAAGAGTTCTAATTTATGGAGCAGGGACACCCTAAAGTGCCACTAACGTGTCCTCCCACACTGTAATTGATGACAAAGCGCTAATTTTTATACATCAAAGAGATTAAACCTCACTTTCTGGTGCGTTGTTGGTCTATCCTGGATACAAAATGGCAATGAAGAAAGAAATCACCCTGCAGCTGAGCTGTGGATCTCCTGAACACAACAGGACTGTGCACGACAGTCTGTGCAGGGGGTGCTTGAAAACATCTAACAGTCAGGAAAGCTCTGGTTTGGGGAGATACTGTTCCCGCTTTATGTGGGAAAAGCAAAGAAGAGAAAAACTTAAAGATCTGAGAGGGGCAGGGAACTCACAGGTAACTGAACTCATTTCTGAGACTCAAACCGAAGCCAGCATGTAAAGGACGTACTCCTGTAACCCCAGCATCCTAGAGGTTACAGCAGGATCATTAGCCCAGTACAATGCCAGCCTGCTTGTGTAGTGAAATCCTGCCTTCAAGATCCTAGAGCAGGTAATTGAAGCTACAGCTGGTGGGATACAATAGGAAGGAAGATCTCAGATAGTCCCAGACATTTTCAACCAAAAACACTCTAAATACTGTGAGGGCCTCCTAAAGCCTAAAGCCGAGCATCCTTCTAGATATATTAGTAACCACATCCACAACTGTCCTTCTGGATACATTAGTAACCACATCAAACAAAGGTCCTGGATTTAAAGGTTATTGGAGGGCTGGAAAGATGGCTCAGAGGTTAAGAGCACTGGATGCTTGCTCTTCCAGAGGTCCTGAGTTCAATTCCCAACAACCACATGGTGACTCACAACCATCTGTAATGGGATGCCCTCTTCTGGTGTGTCTGAAGACAGCTACAGTATACCCTTATAAATCAGTATACCCTTATAAATGAAATAAAGTGTGTGTGTGTGTGTTGTGTGTGTGTCTGTGTGTGTCTGTGTATCTGTGTGTCTGTCTGTCCATCCTCTGGTAAGAACAAAGAAAAGCTCAAAGGAGAGAAAACGATGTGGGAGGGCTGTAGAGAGTTAAAATTAGAAAGGAAGTGAAGGTCAACTCTGCAGAGATGGAGAAGTATGTGGACCAGAATGCTTACAGAGTGGCTTCTGATGGCCCTGGCCTCCGTTCTGTACAGGATTTCTTTCAAATGCTTTGTCTTCTCCACAAACATCCTGAGAGGCAGGTAGGCCATTAACACAACCACAGATAGCAAGCACTCCCTGGGCCTCCGCAGGACTTTAGAAGGTTCAGCATGGGAACCATGAGCTCTGTTTGTGGCACCACCACCCCTCCCCTCCATTCATGAGAGTCTCAGAAGGCAGGCACACCTGAGCTCATCAGCCCACCACACCCTCTGAGGATGCACAGGGCAGAAGCTTGGTCCAGAAAACACCGACTTTCATTATATTTTAACAGAATGTGTTTGCCTAGAATCCTTTCACTCTAGTTAACATAGGGGAGCAGTTTTCCAAAATGAGGCTGAGATTTCTGGATATAACAATTAGGAAACCATTTAAGGGGCAAGCTCCAAAATATAATCATTGTTGAATGAAGTGTGGTTTTTCTGAGGGTAGCAGGAAAGTCTTTCACGATGATCCATGAGTCCAGATGGAGAGAGAGGGTCTCCTGAGCTGCAAATGCTGCACTGATCCTGGCTGGGTAGCTTTAAGAGTGACAGTCCAATCAGGGAAGGTTCATCTATCCCCACCCCGTCCAAACTCCCTGTTGAAACAATAATTCCCAGTGACTATATTTGGAGCCTGGGCTTTGAAAGAAGTAAGTGAAGACTAAGTGAGTTCACAACTGTGGGGCCCAACCCACAAGCGTCACGGGCTTTATAGGAGGAGACATAAGGGAGGGCCTTCTTCGGCATAGACACACCATTGAGGACACACTTTACACCACATAAAAAGAGGACAAATTCAGCACACCTTTTCTGTAACTTCTACTCTATACCCTTCAGACCCCATTTGCCTTAAAATATTTATGTGACCTTGAGTATGTAAGTATATAAAGCAGGTATATGAGCTTAACTTTGGCTGGTAATAAATCATAGGATATGATAATTCTTGGTGTGTGTGCGCATACAATTTTGTCATATATCAAGGATGAAAGCATTCCCATAGCTATAAGACAGAAGTGCTTCTTTATGTAAGGATATTAACACTTTGGACATACATTTTCAACAGTTTTCAGACTTGCCTAAGATATTTGACTTACGATCATCAGCAATTAGAATGATGCTTCACATAGATGTGTTACAAAATGAGAAATTATGTTTACAGCCAGTTCAGAAACTGTTGGAAATTCTATCGTAATCCCAGACCAAAACATAGTTAATTCAGGAATAAAAACAGTTTTGTTTAAACAAAAACATCCTAACATAATATAATTCAAAGATACACTAAAGAACAATGAAAGAAAAAAATAGTCTTTCCCCATAATTAAATTAATATATTTCTCCAAGAGCAGAAAACTTTGCAAATACAGTAAAAGCACTATAATTCATGGTGTAAAGTTGTCTTGATTCCAAGCTCAGACATTGCAGGCACTGTCTGATGGCTTTGAGTGATGTAAGGACCTGTGTGGGGCAAAGTGTGCATGAGTTCAGAACCAAGGTTATAATAAAGTCAAGAAATACAACATGGGCAAGATCTGCCGAAGGCACCTTGAAATCAAGGCACACCTGATTTTAAATTAACTGTTGGTTATTCTACACTTAGAAATATTTTACTAATAGCAAAGCAGTCACTTCCTCTAGTTCATTGGTGGTGTTTTATTATATGTGTACCAGGTCCTTAGAAGAATACATACACAGGCTCAGACTATGCTAGTACAGGTATTCCAGCAAACATAACACATTCAGTTCAATGTAGGGAAGGTCAGAGGCCTCTGAGGGAGGGAAGACATTAGAAAATGCCCTTAAGAGGGAGTGTGCTATTGTTTTGCCTTAGTAGTGACAGAAAAAAACATTTAAACTAAAAAATGAAGTTTCTCACAGATCTTACACAAGCCACAGCAAGGCAAAGGCGGCTATCAGGCCATTGATATCACTGACTTCCAGAAAACCCAGTCCTGTTGCAACTGTTGTTTCTGCTCTGACCCACACAGGGGAAACTGGAGGCTGGCTGGTCAGCTATTCCTGGGATGTAGCTATCCCTGGCACAGAGCTGCTCGTATTTAACTTGAGGGGCAGCGACTATGGCTCAAAGTCAGAACCAAAGCAAGCCCCAGACTGACTCTAGGGAAAGAAGAAGGCTGGTTCATCAGAAAAGGAGAAGCAGGAGCCACAGGGACTGAAAACAGACCGTAGTTCTGACCTCATGCCTCCTAAAAGTCAAGCACCACCCAAAGGACCAATGGAAGAGAGCAAGTGCCAATGGCTCCTTCAACATGTTTGCAAGTGTGTGCATGTGTGTGCATATGTGTGCGTGGTGGGCAGAAGCCAGTTGCCAGCATCCTCCTCAGTGGGTCTTTATAAGACAGATACCTCACTGTTCCTTCACTGTACCAATTCTGAGTCTCCCTGACCAGTGAGCTCCAGGATCTTTCTGCCTCCAACCCCCAGTGGAAAAAGACATGTACCCTTGTGCCCAGCTTTACATGGGGAATGAGGTCTGAACGCAGGACCTCATACTTGCATAATAAGCAAGTCAGCAACTGAGCCATTCCCCCAACCCCTTCATAACTCGTTTAAACTGGCTTTCCTTCTACTACCCCCATGACTTCATCTTGAGAATCTCTGGGATTCCTGGTGAGGAAGCAATGCTCAGCCCGGTAGGAGAAACACAACCACCGCTTCCTCTGCCTAAGGACAGTGAGCCACTTAGAGTAGGAGAGCTGCTAACCCACATGGCACCATTATGGACATTAAGCAGAGGTCCCCTGTAAAGCTGCCACCCTGAGGCTGGTTCATGATGTAGTCCGGGCTGGCTTAACTGGCTTAAAACCTGGGTGGCCCCTGGCAGGCAAGCTTTAGCAGTTCACAATCTGCACAAGACCAAGAACTACTTCAATGTGTACACCAGGGCTTGAAAGCTTCTACACCACACACTGACAAGACAGTAAAATGCCAGGGCTTCTATACAGAAGCCCTTCAAACATAAAACTCTGGGAGGAAGAATTATACCTCACACAACAGCATGAACCTGTTCAAGAGACAAGGAAACTTAGCAATTTACCAAAGAGACATTAGAGAGGCGGCCTACACCTTCCCAGGCATCTGGGACGCAGAAGCAGACGAGGAAAGATTCCAGGAAGGCAGGGAAAGTGGGCCTTGACCACAACCACTTGCAGCTCTAAGATAAATGCTGCTCTAAAGAGGAAGCACTGGAGCTTTCTGGGACCACAGAAACATGAAACCAGGCACAAGGGGACACACGCATGAGCTCAGTCTCCACACTAATTGACTTCGGAGAAACATGAAGAAAAACACTTCAGAATTATTAGCCAATTGAAGAGGCTGCTTCTCGTGAAAAATAGTGTGGTTGGAAAGGGTGGGGTAGTGCTCAAAGCAAGCCTACACTTGGTGTAGAAACTCCAATGCTATAACAGACAGACCGTTCTGACAGAAAGACCGCTCTGCGAACGAGGCGCTCTCAGATCCTAGGCCCCTGGGGAGAGGCACGGAACACAGCTGACTGAGTTCTCAGCCCCCTCTCAGCTTCTAAGGTGGTTCTGATGGCTTGAAGCTAACATGCCCACTAAAACCTGCTTCAGAAAGCTACACTGAACGCCATCAGGTTCCATCAAAACATCAACTTCATGCTAAGCTCAGTTTCTGTCCTGCTTCTGGTGAACTAGACACTACTCAGTCTTTTGCGTTTTTTACTGATCCTTCGCTCATGTACTACACTGTGACTGCAGTTCCCCTCCCTCCTCCCAGACTCTCTCCTCATCCCCACATCCCGAATCCTCCACTCCTCCATTTACCTTCTGAAAAGAGCAGATCTCCCATTGCATATCAACCAAACAGGGCATATCAAGTTGTAGTAAGATGGGGCACCTCCTCTCCTATTAAGGCCAGACAAAAGAACAAAGTAGGAGAAAAAGGGTCCCCAAAGCCCCCACTCCCACTGTTAAGTGTCCCACCAGAACACAAGCTACACAAGCATAACACAGATGCAGAGAATCTAGGTCAGACCCACACAGGCGCCCTGGTTGTCGGTTCAGTCCCTGTGGTCCCCTGTGAAGTCTGGCTAGTTGATTCTGTGCTTTTGTGGTGTCCTTGACCTTTCTTGCTCCTTTCTGTCTTCCACAGAATTCCCCAAGCTCTATCTAATGCTTGGCTTTGGGGCTCTATATCTGTTCCTACAGACACTATTCAATCTTAAACACTAGTCTGTCACCCAAATGTTTGGCTGCAAACAAAGTAGGAATGGCCAAACCATGGCTGAATGTGTCTAAAGGCTCACGTTGACAACGCACGTCTACAGAACTCCTGTCTTCCTGCTGCATCGGTACAGCTTGCTAGCTGTGGGCAGGCACCTGATCCCTCAGGCCCAGGGGTGGTCAGACATCTCTCCGGAGAACAGAACCAAGGAAAAGTCTCTGCTGGCATGGAGTTGGATAAGGAATATTTGATTAGGGCATTCTGAGACCCTGCCTCCTGGTGGCATAGGAGATGGTATGAGTCCTGCTAAGCCACTCCCTTAGTCCTAGGAGGAGGGCCAGTCATGATTGAAGCAGCTGGCCTGAGCAGGCTGCAGCAGGTCCATCTGAAGCCCAGTGGGGATTGCACCTGGCTTTGCTTACTCTGCCCTAAGGACACTACAGTGCCCTCTCGAAGCAAGTTCCAAGGTCATGTTCCATGTCATTCATATTGACACATCTAAGGTGGGTTTCAATGACCAATACAGAACGGGGACACCAAGACCACTCGGTGACAGAACGGGGACACCAACACCACTCGGTGGACTTAGTAGGCCTCCAGGAAATACCTACCTTATCACCCATCACCTACGAGAGCCTTTTAAGTGACAGTCCTTTCCCACTTCTGAGAGGTACAGATAGAGTTTTTCTCAGAAATACAAACTTCCTTAATACTGACCATTTTAAAGAATTTTTTTTTGGTTTGTTTGTTTTTGGTTTTGTTTTTTTTTGTTGTTTTTTTGTTTTGTTTTTTTGTTTTGGTTTTTTTTTTTTTGAGACAGGGTTTCTCTGTGTAGCCTTTGGCTGTCCTGAAACTCACTTTGTAGACCAGGCTGGCCTTGAGCTCAGACATCTGATTGCCTCTGCCTCCTGAGTGTTGGGACTAAAGGTGTGTGCCACCACAACCCAGCTCTAATCCTGTCTCAAGTCTCGATGCTGTGATAAGACACCATGAGCACAAGCAGCGTGTGGAGGAAAGGTATTCCATCTTACAACTCTCACAGGACACTCCATCATGTAGGGAAGCCAGGACAGGAGCGCAGACAGGGACCTGGAGGCAGGAACTGAAGCCAAGCCATGGAGGTGTGCTACTCACTAGCATTCCCCTTCCTGCCTCCCCTGCCTCCCCTGCCTCCCTGCTCTGCTTGAGTTGCATCTGTATAGAACCTAGAACCACCTGCCCTGAAGAGGCATCCCCCACAATGCACTCTGCCCTACCCCATCAATCATTAACCAAGAAAATGCCCCACAGATTTGTCCAAAGACTAATCTGGTGGAGGACACATTTTCTCAAGTGATGTCTTTAACATTTCTAGATATCTCTAGGTGTGGGTCAAGTTAACAGCAACAACAACAACAACAACAAATCAGGACAGACACCCTTCATTGGATATCAACCAAACATGGCGTATCAAGTTGGAGTAAGACAAGACACCATCTCTCCTATTAGGGCTGGACAAGGCAACAAAGTAGGAAGAAAATAGTCCCCAAAGAATGCCATCGTCAGAGACAGCCTCAACTCCCACTGGAGGCAAGATTTGGTATTTTATTTTTGGGTCAACATTCTGAAGCCCAATCTGTCCTGGAACTGTCTATGTATCCCAGAGTGACCTCAAATTTATGACAGTCCTCCTGCTTCAGTCTCTCAGGAGCAGGGATTACAGATTTGAGCCACCTCACCAGGAGTTCAGGTCAGGTCTTAAATTCAGACATAATGCTTACTATCAGACACTTCTGCCATTCCTGCTGCCTTCTGTAGCCTAGAGAACTAAGACACCAGTCAGGGCTCCTAAGGCCGATATCAGAAGAACCACAGCTATTCATGCTAATGGTGGCATAGTGTCGCTCTCTATGCTACTTCCCAATACCACTGAGGTATCATGAAACTTCATCACAGAAGGCCTTGAAGTGTCAGTTTATAATCTTATTTTTTAGTTCCTGCAATATGAGCGCCGAGGTTCCAAAGACCGTGTCTTGCATTCTTTCATAGCTAACACCGAGCCTTAACATGAAAGAGCTCAAGACATACTGTTAGAGTAAATGAGGGATTTCTAAGGAGAGGAGCAATGCAAGACCCGCTCTGGGAGGCTGTAACGGCACCGGGCATGGCGACAAACACGGAGGCAATTTCATTCAATTCCAAGATGGAAACTAATCCTGACATTCACTGTTGAGGGAATGCACGCTCTAATCTCCGTTAACGTCCCTCGTGCTTAATCTGTCAGTCAGCACATACAGATTTAGTACTAACTGCCAGGTATTCATTCTCAATTCTTCGAAGCATAAACTCGGCAGCTTCGGGTAATACAGCTGTGGAAACGCTCTGGGTTTCTTGTGTGTGTGTGTGTGTGTAAGAAGGCACTTCCGTTATTTCTCAATGCCTCTGTAGACCTCCTCTTCTTCATCTGCAGCCTAAAAGCAACAGCAAGGGGCCCATTCATAAAAGCACTTTCCCTCCCAGGCTGCCTGCTGAGTGTCTGGAGGGTGCATCACCTGGCTCTCTTCCTCTTCACATCTCCTCTGTCATAGCCACTGCCCTTTTGGCCCAAAGGTCAGTGTCTTCTGTAGGTCGCCTGAATCAGAGGCTTACCTGTGCTCTAGAGAACTGTGGGCAGGATGGGATACTGTCGGGGAGCTGTGGTGGCCTACATGCATCAAGACAGAAAAGGAGAAGCTGTGGACCCCTGAGTAGATGCAGCGTGGTCCACCTTGTTAGTAGGCAGAGCATTGGGAAGACTGGGCGCTCTTCACTCAGATGGAATAATGCTGAAGCATTGAGGTAGTAAGCTGAAAACACGGAGCGCTGGGAGAGCGAAGATGGCCCAGCACTCTGACGCATGCGCACCCCAGCCCGCACGTGTGCTAAGAAACTGGGAAAGTAAAGGTAGGAACAGTGTCTCCTCTGCCCTTGAGGACCCCACAGACGAGGAAGCAAATGATGGAGCTTGTGTAGCAAGAGATGGGACATTATCCAATGGTTCACAAGCCCTGCGGGGTCATCAGCAGATCCATGTGCCTCCGCTGAGGAACCCCGTGAGCTAAAACACCGCCTGCCATTGCACAAGGCGATCTGGACAAAGATGAGGCGTCAATGCCGCTGTCTCCCACTGTGTCACCTCTCACTCGTCCTGAGGAGCCCACAGCTGTGGCTATCAAATGGTATGAGAAGATGAAAATATTTTCCCCACACCCTTTGGGAAAAGGCCACAGACGGCTGCCTGGTTTAGCGTTACATCTGCAGCAGGAAATGATGGGAATAGTGGCCTCCAAAAACACCATGCCAGGACACCCAGACTAACGGCTTGTCCCTGGGTCATCCCTCCTTATCGCCTTGGTTGAACAGACAGGATTTCCCACCATAGCATTTCTCCTAGCTTCTCAGTGCAGACTGGATTTGAGAGCAGACGTTAAGGATGCAGCTCTCATTTCCAATTCCTCTACTTCAGAAGTGCTGATAATTACAAGAGGAAAGAGAATCAAGCATTTATCTTGAAACTACATGCACAAAGCCATAGTGGGGAAAAAAACATTTCTAAGAATCCCTACACTCTAAGGATGTATATGCTAGTATAGAGGCATTTTCCCACAACGGTAGCAATCATAACCCAGAGGCAAGAATGGCCTGGGCTGCAGAGCAAGACCCTGCCTCAGAAAGGAAGAAGATGTCACCTTGCTGTCTGGATGCTGTCCTCCCTCTACACTCTGTACACGTCCCTCCTGAAGCTGGACACTCAGGAGATGACTAATTGCCCCAAACACAGCGGGGCCAGCATCCCATCAAGGGCACACAAATGGCTGCTCTCCCCTGTTAGAACCGCCAAACGATTCTCCAAGAGGGGCGGGCACAAAGTCTATCTGAATTTCACTAAGTACAGATCATGCTGACTCATCCATTTTGTTGAAATGTTGGATAGTCCGTGCAGCTTCCCAGAGCTGGGTTCTACTTCTCTTGCTCAGGGCGGGCTGCTGGCACGCTGGCTTCACAGCGTGAAGGAACAGGGGTTTTCACGACTCAGAGATTCTGTTTAAGATAGCCTGAATGTGACCTTTATTGACCTTCTTGCCAGCTCCACTGGCTTGAGGTGTTGCCAGGATCTCAAGCTCCCTCTAACATGTTCTAGGCAATCCTCAGCCAAGGCTGGCAGCATCCTTATTCTTAAGCAACTCAACCCAGCGCTCACATGCAACTGGATTTCATTAAGTGCCCTCTGATAAATAGTAAAACAATTTCATTTTAAATATTCTAAACTCCCATTCTGCAACTTCCCACAAATTAATCAGAACCAATAAAGCTTAATTGAATGCAACTTAGCACACTCAGACCCCATAAAGCTGCAGACTGATTGCTTCAGGAAGGACTCGCTTCCTTGACAGGTAATTTCTTCACAATTAAGATGAAGTGCAGAACACTCAGACATCCATATTTAACACTAAGGGCCCAAAGGCCACATCAGTGTACATAATAAATCAGCATACTGGAAACACAGAGCTCAGAGGCCACATATGGATGGCAGACAAGTTTCTCAGTGGAAAAAAAAAGAAGAACCCATCTCAACATTCAAGACCTAACAATTTTATTGGCATAAAACAGTACCAATTTAGAATGGGGAATTGATTCCATACCCACAACCCCTTACTCAACGCTGTCTCTCCTCGTCCCCAGGATTAACCAAGCTCCTTATCATTTCTGACTAGAGGGTGTCGTTTCTAGTCAGGACCAGAAGAGTCTGGAAAGAACAGGAGGGAAAACTTCACTCTGACTTGACCCACAGCTAGAGCAAACTTTTGTTCATACACACTCTTGGGACCTTATAGAGACCTTTCACAACAAAGTTCATGAAAAATATTAGGTGGATGTTTTAGTCAGGGTTTCTATTCTTGCACAAACATCATGACCAAGAAGCAAGTTGGGGAGGAAAGGGTTTATTCAGCTTACATTTTCCACATTGCTGTTAATCACCAAAGGATGTCAGGACTGGAACTCAAGCAGGTCAGGAAGCAGGAGCTGATGCAGAAGCCATGGAGGGATGTTCCTTACTGGCTTGCTTCCCCTGGCTTGCTCAGCCTGCTCTCTTATAGAATCCAAGACTACCAGCCCAGAGATGGTCCCACCCACAAGGGGCCTCTCCCCCTTGATCACTAATTGAGAAAATGCCTCACAGCTGGATCTCATGGAGGCACTTCCCCAACTGAAGCTTTCTCTGTGATAACTCTAGCCTGTGTCAAGTTGAAACAAAACTAGCCAGTACAGTGGACAATATCCAGTCCTCCATATTTAATACCAAAGACCAAAGGCCATTTAATATAGCTGTACTGAACATCTTTAATGCCTTAAAATGAGTCATATGCATGTACACATACACGCACATGTGAGTGTGCACACACACACACACACACACACACACACACACACACACACACTCATGCTCCCTAGTGCCACGAACCACCCCAGTCGGGTATAGGGGTCCCTGGAATGAGGGTCCTCGAAGCTAGGTGGGTAAGGATTTGGCGGTGACAAACAGAAACAAACACAGAGGCGGTTTGAATCTGAGTGTATTCTGCAGCTCTCAAGAAGGAACTTTATACATTAAAAAACCAAACATCATACATTAAAAAAAAACAAACATTACATCTCTTAGAGACTGTATCTACTGAAACAATCACAGATACCAACAAAAATCATTTGGCACAGCAAAGCACAAAAATCATCCAAGCATTACAACTCTGAAACTCTGTATTCAGTGAATCACACGCAGAACAGGTAACATCATTATAAATATAAATCATCAAAATATAACAATTCTAAAAGGATATATTCAGTGGGAGTCCAAGGCTAGTGGCATATTTCCAAGAGCAGGTTAATAAATCTTTATGGTCAGTACTAATAACCGCTGAGATAACTCTCCAGCCCCATGGTCAATTATTATTTAACATCTAATGCCTGATTTTTTTTTTATAAATCTTCAACACATAAATTTAAACCATTTTAATTCTTTCTAATTAAGACTTTCTTTACCATACACCAAAACCCACCTCCAATGACACCCATGAAGCCATATGAAATTTTATTATTGGGAAAGTTTTTTATCTATCATCATAGTTCTGTAAATGAAATACTCAAGATACAAGTTCCAAAACATAAGAAAATCAAGAAAGACCAACGCGTGGATACTTCACTCCTCCCTAGAATAGGGATTAAAATATACATGGAAGGATGTGCAGAGACAAAGCTTGGAGCTAAAATGAAAGGATGGGCCATCCAGAGAGTGCCCCACCCGGGTGGTCCATCACATAATCAGCCACCAAACGCAGACACTNGGATGCTCACAATCATCTATAGGGCAGTACACAGGGTCCCCAATGTAGGAGCTAGAGAGAGTACCCAAGAGTTGTAGGGGTCTGCAACCCTATAGATGGAACAACAATATGAACTAATCAGAACCCCCAGAGCTCATGTCTCTAGCTGTATATGTATTAGAAGATGGCCTAGCTGGCCATTATTCGGGAAGAAAGGCCCTTGGTCTAGCAATGTTTATAGGCCCCAGTACAGGGGAAGGCCAGGGCCAAGTAGTGGGAGAGGGAGAATAGGGGAGCAGGGCGGGGGGAGGATATAGGGGACTTTTGGATAACACTTGAAATGTAAATGAAGAAACTCTCTAATAAAAAAAAAAGTAAAGCATTGGTTTCTCAAGGGATGAGGTCATGTTAGTGGCCCCATCTCTAAGGATGGTTTCTTACCCATTATTCTCACTTAAGATCCCGGCCTAGGCTACCAGGAACATGTAAATAAGAAAAGGAATAAGAGAAAACAAAACACATAGATTGCCATGAGAAGTACGTATTACTTTTTTCCTCCGGCGAAGAGTTCCACAACCGGTTCCAGGTGGCCTCCTCCTTTTGAGGTCAATTGCTTCAGTCTGTGAAACTTGTCACACAAATCCTACTGGAGGTGGTGTGACACCCTAGGTCCCCTTGGGAACAACAGAGATTTTATGTGCTATTTAAGTAAATGACAAAGCCTTTGAATTAAAGCAAAAGTTTGCCACTGTAGTCCTTATCCGAGTCAGAAAATCTGTCTGCTATGTCCTCTGTCTGCTGTGCCCTCTGTCTGCTGTGCCCTGTCTGTCTGCTGCGCCCTCTGTCTGTCCGCTGTGTCCTCTGTCTAGTGTACCCTCTGCTGTCTGCTGTGTCCTCTGTCTGTCTGCTGTGCCCTCTGTCTAGTGTACCCTCTGCTGTCTGCTGTGCCCTCTGTCTGCTGTGTCCTCTGTCTGCTGTGTCCTCTGTCTGTTGTGCCCTCTGTCTGTCTGCTGTGTCCTCTGTCTGCTGTGCCCTCTGTCTGTCTGCTGTGTCCTCTGTCTGTCTGCTGTGTCCTCTGTCTGTCTGCTGTGTCCTTTGTCTGTCTGCTGTGTTCTCTGTCTGCTGTGTCCTCTGTTGTCTGTCTGTTGTGTCCTCTGTCTGTCTGCTGTGTCCTCTGTCTGCTGTACCCTCTGTCTGCTGTGCCCTCAGTCTGTCTGCTGTGCCCTTTGTCTGTCTGTTGTGCTCTCTGTGTCCTTCAGGGCATCTCTGACATTGGTTCCTCTACCCATTAGCGCTGAGTCAGTACTTTAATGTAGATTCCACTGTTTTACTCAGTCAATGCTCTCAGAGGCTTTCAGAACCTTGAATTTTACTAATGGAATTGTCAATGTGTTCTGTACAAATACCGTGTGAATGGTATTGCTGTTGCTGCAAGAATTCCTTCCCTGGGGAAACACAAGCAACATCTACCCTTTCCTCCTATAGTCCCAAGGACAAATCAAAGTAAGATTTCACCCTGTGGAACCAACAACTGTAAGAGTGAAGGGTTGCCTGAAGCATAGACAATGGCTTCTCCATAGCCATGTGGTTGAAGACACTCTTCTTTTAACCTTCCCCAACCTGTACACACTAGCATACCACCCCAGAGCACAGAGCCATGTGCAGTTAGGGTAGAACTGCGTGAAACTGACTAAGAGGAGTGGCTGGTACTCAGATGAGGGCCACGACCCTCCCCACCCGCTTCCTTCTGTTCCGCACTATTAAACAGTGACTGACATTGAACAGTCGGGCACTGTGGATCTGCTGCAAGATGCAGCTGTTTTGATTGGTGGATAACATTCAACAAGCACCTATGACAGGCTTGAGGTTGCTACCTTGCCTGCAAACACAGCGCTCTGCCTGCATACCTGGCATCCTAATAGAATCCCACATCTAAAGGAACTGCTCCAGTCACTTCTCTGGATTCTTCCAGCTTCTTCCCCCTCCCAGCTTTCTCTCCTCTCTTATATTTTTATGGAATAGTATATAACTGAAGTCTGTCCTTACCTTTGTACTCTTTTGCTTTTAGAAAAGCTATTTCCTCAATACCAGCACAACTTGCCTTCCTAAGTAAGAAACCATCATCTTTACCAAATAAGTACAAAAAAAAAATTGTCCTTAGTGCCAGGCAGCCACAGGGCTACTTATAAACTCAATTTCTAAATCAATAATGAATTCTCAATCTGAAAACATTATCTGCTTCCTACCCCTGAGAGATTATAGTCTTTGTCTCTGCATCAAACTTGAAAAGGCTTTAACTTCCCAAATCTGTAACCAAGAACCACTTACACACATGCACACATACATACATACATGCCTCTCCGTTAAGAAACTAATTTCATGTGCTTCTCAGCCATTCGGTATTCCTCAGTTGAGAATTCTTTGTTTAGCTCTGTTCCCCACTTTTTAATGGGGATATTTGATTTTCTGGTGTCCACCTTCTTGAGTTCTTTATATATATTGGATATCAACTCCCTATCTGATTTAGGATTGGTAAAGATCCTTTCCCAATCTGTTGGTGGCCCTTTTGTCTTGTTGACAGTATCTTTTGCCTTACAGAAGTTTTGCAACTTTATGAGGTCCCATTTGTCCATTCTTGATCTTACAGCACAAGCCTTTGCTGTTCTATTCAGGAATTTTTCCCCAGTACCCATATCTTCGAGGCTTTTCCCCACTTTCTCCTTTATAAGTTTCAGTGTCTCTGGTTTTATGTGGAGATCTTAATCATTAGGGAAATGCAAATCAAAACAACCCTGAGATTCCACCTCACACCAGTAAGAATGGCTAAGATCAAAAATTCAGGTGACAACAGATGCTGGCGTGGATATGGAGAAAGGGGAATACTCCTCCATTGTTGGTGGGACTGCAAGCTTGTTCAACCACTCTGGAAATCAGTCTGGCGGTTCCTCAGAAAACTGGACATAGTACTACCAGAAGATCTTGCAATACCTCTACTGGGCATATATCCAGAAGAGGTTCCATCTGGTAATAAGGACACATGTTCCACCATGTTCATAGCAGCCTTATTCATAATAGCCAGAAGCTGGAAAGAACCCAGATGTCCCTCAACAGAGGGATACAAAAAATTTGGTACATTTACACAATGGAGTACTACTCAGCTATTAAAAACAATGAATAAATGAAATTCCTAGGCAAATGGATGGATCTGGAGGGCATCATCCTGAGTGAGGTAACCCAATTACAAAAGAACTCACATAACATGTACTCACTGATAAGTGGATATTAGCCCAGAAACCTAGACTACCTAAGATACAATTTACTAAACACATAAAACTCAAGAAGGATGAAGATCAAAATGTGGACACTTCGCCCCTTCCTAGAATAAAGAACAAAGCACACATTGAAGGAGTTACAGAGATCATGTGTGGAGCTGAATCAAAAGGATGGACCAACCAGTGACTGCAGCTGCCGGGGATCCATCCCATAATCAGCCACCAAACATATACACAATTGCATATGCCAGCAAGATAGTGCTGAAAGGGCCCTGATATAGCTGTCTCGTGGGAGGCTACACCAGTGCCTGGCAAACACGGAAGTGGATGCTCACAGTCAGCTATTAGACAGAACACAGGACTCCCAAGGAAGGAGCTAGAGAAAGTACCCAAGGAGCTGAAGGGGTCTTCAACCCTATAGGTGGAAGAATAACATGAACTAACTAGTACCCCCAGAGCTCATGTCTCTAGCTGCATATATAGAAGATGGCCTAGTTGGCCATCATTGGGAAGAGAGGCCCCTTGGTCATGCAGACTTTATATGCCCCAGTACAGGGGAACGCCAGGGCCAAGATGTGGAAGTGGGTGGGTAGGGGAGCAGGGCAGGGATGGGGGAGGGTAGAGGAAACTTTCTGGATAACTTTTGAAATATAAATGAAGAAAATATCTAATAAAAATTGAAAAAAAAGAAACTAATTTCAAATTCTGTATTTATTGTCATTTTTAGAAACTGTACAATGGCTGGCATCTGGAGAAGCCATCAATTATTAACTCAACTAAGAACATGATCTAAAGTTACACATGAATCACAGAAGCTATGATCCATCTCATCAGGAGATGGAAATCTGGCTCATTTTGTGGCTCCAGTGTGCCAGAAAACATTTGGTTTTAGAGCCCTGGAAGTTCATCAGAACATTTCAGGAGTTCTGTAGACCTCAGAGACAGGGACAAGCATGGCCTTGAGAATATCACTGTGAAAACAAGGACAGAGATGCCCTGAAATACTTGGGAGTCCCACTCCCATCTCTGTTGTCATCTCTGCTCTTCTCTACTTAAACCTCTTCTGTGAATTCACAGCATCTCAGCTTCTTACTTAACCACAGAAATGGTTACAAAATCCCAGATACACAGTTATAAAATCCCAGGTATACAGTTACAAAATCCCAGGTATTCAGTTACAAAATCCCAGGTGCATGGGCTCGTTACACTAACTTCTGTAGACACCAAATCTTGATCCCACTAGTCAGTGTTTAAAAAGTTGTATCAAGATTGGCTTTCCTTATGTTTATCCCATGGCTGAGTAGGGTTTATCAGGGAAGCAGAATGACCTGAAGTTCAGGAGATAACCCACCTTGAATTAAATGTAAATTTCATTTGTCCAATCGTGGTTTTTTTTTTCCTATTTGAATACACAAATAAGCTCTCATTTAATATAATGAAGAACTTTAACACTCCCAGTTGGAATGGCTGTAAATTTCAACTTGCCTTCTCCTTCAGTACAGATGGGACACATGAATTAGAAATCCAAGGTTGCCAGACCAGAAAATGTAAGGCTTCTAAGGGTTTTAATTCAAATATGTGCTGCTGAATGCTTTCTCTATTGTGTGGAAAAGTTATGGAGCGTCTGTTTTAATTAATAGAGTGTAGGAACCATTGCTGAAATTTTAAGCATGGAATTTCAGCACGCAGCACAGAATTTCCTTCTAGTCTAATTAGCATATGGCCACAGGACTCAATTCTGCAATGGTCATGATAAATCACAGGCATTTAGAATGCATTGGCTCTTAGCCCCGTGTAAATAATACATTAGAACATTCAAAGGTCAGATATGTGGAGCTCATACCACTCAGAAAAAAATGTACAATATGTGCAGTGATGCTATCCAAGGTTTGGCCATACAACATTATCCCACTTGGAAATGGCTTCACAATCTGTACGGTACCAGAATGGCTTTCCTAGTGTACCAAGGCAGTTCTAAGCCCAGCAAGTGATCTTGGCTCCGGGGATACATTCACATTATAAAGTTCCTACATAATTCAGCAGTCTGGGGCAGTATCAGTCCTAGGATGGGAGAGCATCCATTTTTCCACTCTAGATGTTATCACTCAGAGCCTCTGCTTCAGTTACATCAAGGATAGATGGGCAAATCTCCAAAACGTGAAAGAGCCAATCATTTCAGAACAGTCAGTGAACATCCGGGAGCATAGGAAACTTCCGTCCTTTGAAGAAAGCTTGAACCGTGCGTATAAGGTTCTGAACTCATGTGTAAGTATTATACCTGTCTTCACAAAGCCAGCTCTTGTTTGACTCTTATTCATGTCTATGCTCTCCACCTGGTATGAGCCAGGACCCCACCTTGGTTCCCTGCTCTTGCTACTGCATGAATCTCTGCCTTGCTCACAGTTCAAAGGTCAGATCTGTCTTCCTAAACCAGAGCGCTATTACAGATGAAATCTCTCCTTGACTTGCATAGGTACCTCAAAGTCATCGCATCAAGAGTCAGCATCTTCCTCTCGTCCCCAAATAGATGTTTTGACTCCTGTGCCTTCCTGAATGAATCCTGTCGCTGTCTTTGCAGGCCAGAACCCTTGAGTCAACCTTCATTCTCTCTTCCTCACACCCTGTTGAAGCTATCTTCTAAATGTCCCCCGTCCAGGAGATCTCTCTATCCCTGTAACCATGTTTTGGATGCTTTTATTACCCTAATTGCAACTACAGCCTCCTAATACGTTCCCCAACCTCAAATGCTACCCCTTCCCAACCCATTCTCTACAGTGCTACTGTGGTGCTGACTATCCATGAGATAAGTCTTTCTGGTTCTGTTATCTTTCTGAACAGACAGCGTTATGCTTCACCATTTTCAAATGAGTACCTCTGCACTAGTAGTTCTCAACCAGGGGCAAGTTCGACTTCACTAAGAGGCAGCTGGCAATTCCTCAAGGCATCTTGAGTTATCAAAACTGGTGTGGTGGGAAGAGCAGCCATCATCTAAGACAGGCCATAGAGATTTCTCGGTGCATAGGACAGTCACTCTCTGTAGTGGCTATCCCTAGTTGTCAATTTGACTATATTTGGAATGAACTACAATCCAGAATTGGAAGGTTCACCAGTGACCCTAACCTGGAGGCTGGGAGATAGAAGTTTCTGATCTGGATCTTGGTATGGAGATCTTGAAACATAGTGACTATGGATTCCAGAAGATTAAGACCAAGTTCAAGGTCATCTGAGATTAAAGATGACACACACCTTTAATCTGGGCTACACCTTCTGCTGGAGATCATATAAGGAGACTAGTTCTCACTCCTTCGCCTGCTTGCCGCGTGGGACTGAGTAACTGCTAGATCCTTGGACTTCCATTCACAGCTACTACTGAACCATTGTTGGGAATTGGACTGCAGACTGTAAGTTATCAATAAATTCCTTTACTATATAGAGACTATCCATAAGTTCTGTGACTCTAGAGAACCCTGACTCTCCAACATGCATAAAGAAGCGCCCAGCCCACAATGTGAAGGACAGTGAGGTTACAAAACCTGGTGACACAGAGAACTTCAACTTAAACCTCCTCCCACAGGATCACTGCCTACCATCTACAGCTTAACACTGACCTACACTCAATGCGCTCACCCTTCAGCCTTCTCAAAGACACTGTGTCTCCAGGTCTCACCAGACACACATAATTCAGTCTGGCCTCTAGGTATACGTAGGGCTGTGAAAGACAGCCTGTTTTGGCTGAATGAAGCATGCTCCGGAGACCCAGCAGAATACTCTACATGGGATGGAACAGTGAGCCACATTCCCAGAGACAAGTGCCTGACACCACAGAGCCCCCAACTCCATAACTCTGAGATTATCAGCCATGCATATAAAGCCCCAAGCTCCTAGCATTCTGGCTAGACTCCACCCCCATAATTACCAGACTATAGCCAGGTATGTTCCTCCCTATAGTTACCTGGCAACAGCAAGGTAGTCCAGCCCACTCTAAAAGGGGCTGCTTGGCCCCTCCTCTCTCTGTTAAGCTCTCACCTTTCTTACTCTCATCTCTAGCCCTCCTTCCCTCTCTCCCTTCCCCCCTCTCTCCATGTGGATATGGCTGGTCTCCCTCTTTCTACCTTCTCTCTTTCTGACTGTCTACAATAAAGCTCTAAAACCATAGACTGTCTCTGCTCATCAAGGCCCGCCATGCTTGAACGATGTGATAGGCTTTTCCCTAAAGAGCCGTGTCTAACCTCCCATTGGAAGGCCTTTCTGCACTCCTGTCACGGACCAGACCGTCCGGATCAAGGACTCTCACCCAAGGAACCACTCAGTGCTCCCTTTCTCCCTGCCCTCTCCTCCCTTCGGCCCTGGGGATGACTGAGCCACCCCGCAGGGTCCCCATTTTGTTCTCAGCTCTTCTGAAGTGTCCTCTGGGATGCGGAGACTGAGAACCTGTTATCTCTAGCCTCCTTCAGGCCCAGAGACCTCAGACTGCCCCTTGTCCACCCCCTGTCGGGCTGGGTTCAATGGCTTCTCACAGCCAGACACCCACCCAGGGCCTCAATGAAAGTCCTCCCAAATCTGCCCGCCCAGAGCATCGGAACGGCGGGACTCTGGTTTTCTCCCACTCCCTTTATTCCTCCACGCCCACTACCTCACAGATATGTAACTCAAGCACCATTTCAAGTTTTCAGCTCAGAGCGACTGCCTTGGGAAACCTACTTTCCATGGATTAGATGCTCCAACCTCCCTATCCCTTTCTTCATTCCAGTATTGATTTATAATTATCTGCTGACTAAACAGCACCCCCCAGACTAAAATAAACACACACTTACCATCTTGTCCTGTTTGATTGCTGGCACTCAGCACGAAGTCTTGTAGAACTAACACTTGCAGTGTTTTTATATGACTATATAACTGTAAGCTGACACTACTAATAATTATTCAAGCTACCAACATTTCACATGGCACACCTGTGGCAGCAGTACTGAGAATGACTTGTTCAAAACACAAAAAGAAGGTAAGCTTGGGAAACTTTAGAAAAGCAGAAAACACAGCCATGGAGCTTGGAGCTTCTGAGCTAAACTACGGACAGTCATTCATGTCTTTAAAGGCCCCGTCAGTTGGCTTTCATGGATAGTAGGTACTGAAAAACGGAAAATGTTAGAAAACATGTAAATCAGTGACTGTCAGACTATTGTTCGGAGAGACAAAAAGTAAAGCTTGAGAAATGTTTCCATCCTCAGGAAAAGCTAAGTGAAGTCAAGTGAGATGTGAACACTATGCAGGCATGAAGAACCAATGAGCATGTGCTGAATGGTCTGCATGGGGAATCGTGAAAAGCTGCATGGGGAATCATGTAAAGCTAGATTCTGTTTCTTGTACCCTGCTACCCCAAAAAGAAGTTTGAGACCACAAAGTGTCTCAGGGCACACACAGGCTCCCCTGCCTCAGACCGTCTGAATCAGCAACTAGAGTTTCCACAGTGTTCTAGGGCATTCCTTGCCAACTGAGGAGCGAGCACATCTAATTCATCTGAAGAAAACAGAGAAGCACTAGGAGTCGACCAGCAACACATTCTGAGCTTTAATGCTCCCAGTGATGCTGTCACATGCCACCTTATAGAAGAGGAAACACGGCATTCCACTGCACCAGGTCCGTCTACTGTGAATCTTAGCATCCAAGCTTGGGAAGGCTCACAACAGCCGAGTCTTCTTCCCAGCCTCGCCTGTGCACACTTGGCGCTCACTCCACATACAGAGATCCAGGCTACTGAGGAACCTACCGAGGTCCTGTTTCAAAACAAAAGAGGAGAGCTGCCGGGCGGTAGTGGCGCACACCTTTAATCCCAGCACTTGGGAGGCAGAGGCAGGTAGATTTCTGAGTTCAAGGCCAGCCTGGTCTACAGAGTGAGTTCCAGGACAGCCAGGGCTATACAGAGAAACCCTGTCTCAAAAAACCAAAGAGAGAGAGAAAGGGAGAGAGAGAGAGAGAGAGAGAGAGAGAGAGAGAACTACAGCTCAGTTGTACGGTGCCTGCCTAGAGTACTGGAGTCCCTAGGTTCAAGCCTTAATACTGCAAAAGACAAAACAAGAACTAAGTCTGTTTTTAAATAACTCTAAGGCGTGCCACCTATGCCAAGATCTGCACCAAGTATGCATGGCTAACAGCACTTTAGCATGAATTGCCCTGAAGGAGCATCCATTGTGACCTCCATAGTCACACACACACACACACACACACACACACACAAACAAAACAACAACAACAACAACAACAACAAAAACCCAAATACCAGCTTCAGTTAGAATGTTCTTGCCAACACTGTAAGAGTTACTAAGTTTCTGAGTTCTTGTGTAGATCGGCATTTATGTTCTGTGTGGTGAAGGAAGAGATACAAAGCATTCCTACTGCTGACGTGGCCAAGACAGTTATCACACAGGGACAGCCAGGGAAACCGTAAGTTCAGCTGGTGGCATCCTTACTGAACCCAGCTCTTTCCTGAAAGGAAAGCCAGCAGTCAATTCTTCAAACTTGAGCCTTCTACAGACATTCAGAAAATGCATGAGGCGATTCAACCACTTTAAGAATAACAACTAAGAATATTTGGTGTGATGACAAAGAAATAAGACTTTTCAAGTGAAAATCTGGATTTTTTTAGAATGTGAGCGTGCCAGTGTGCGCTTGGCAGGCTCTCAGTCTTTATTGGTGCTTTTTTGATACGACATGCGAATGATAATTAAGACACAGACTTCTTCCTCTGATTATCACAAAAGATATATTAAAAAAAAAATTGGAAGATTGGTATCAACTCAGCTAACCAATCTTTTCAAATGACCAACACAAGACATTACCAACTCATGCATGAATGAAAAAAAGGTGAAGTGTAGCGTCAAGAGGCGAGGTTTGCAGAGATGGAATGGAGTGTTCATTGGTTCAGGTTCCACCTGGCATCTAACCTTCACACATAAAGACACTCCAAGTGGGGTTCTGCAGTGTCAGGGGCAGAACAGCCATCCAAACACCCTCTTTTCCAATACCATATCTGCCTTACGTTGTGTTTTTCTCCACCTACCTCAGTGGACACATTATATCTCAACAGACTGGATCAGAGACAATACAAGAATCCAGCTGTCTTCTGTAAGGGGAGATGGGAGATTGTACTTCAACTGCTACCGTTTCTACTACTTTGGGGGCCTGCTAATTATTTTTCAGAAATATATGTAATTTATGCTAACATGAAATGGGTTCGTTTGTTTTTTTTTAAACAAATTAACATTTTTATATCCTGCCAGCCTCAATTTCTAGTACTATTCAGGAGATACAACTCCCATAAGGAAAAGCTTTTCTCAGTGCCTTCTTTTTAGAGAACATAAAATGGTTTATGCCTTGGAAAAGAAAAGTCCTCCAAAAAACTTTGGGTTGAGTGGTTGGTCCACAACTGGCTGTGCCCCTCTGGAAGGATCTGGAGGTTCAGGATATGAGACTTAGCTGGAGAAAGGAGATCATCCAGTGCAGTCAATGACCGCCCATGTCCAGAGCCCCGCCCACCCATGTCCAGAGCCCTCCCCTCTTCAGAGACCCCATCCAACACTTCTTTGCTGTCTCTCCTTGTTGAATTAGGTGTCCTCTAAAAGTAAGACATGCTGAAGTAGCCTGTTGCACACCTCAGCGGCAGCCACACCTTCACACCCAGCCCACCTTCTGCACAGTCAGGCTTCTTGACAGCATGGCTTACACCTGTGTTGTCCACAGATGTTGTGGAGACGAGTCAAGAACAGGTTTGGACTCCTTAACACTCTGCAGGCAGTGATTGTGAATTCCACACAATCTCCTGGGAGATACCACTGTTACCACACAACACAGGGAGGAGGCTCCTGCTCTCAGCTCACTTCCCTGGCTTCTGCTTCCAAAACCAGTATCTTTTTCCATGCGGTATCTTCTCTGGGGAAAGAAGTACGAAAAGCAAAGAAATACAGCACACCCCCACTGATCTTGTATGTCTGTAAGGGCGGCGGCCAATCGCAGCACACCTTCACTGATCCTGTCTATCTGTAAGGGCAGCGACCAATCGCAGCACACCCTCACTGATCCTGTCTGTCTGTAGGGGTGGCAGCCAATCACAGCTGATCACCCCCACTGATCTCTTATGTCTTTAAGAGTGGAAGCCAATCACATTTCCCAGAGTTCAGACTGGATGGGCAGAAAGTTCTGTTACCAAGAGGAAACAGCTGTGTGTAAAAAAATACCAGACACCAAATATATGAAGCTTTTTCAACAAAGGACAGAACCATTGTTTTATGTTTTATGTTTTTCATAAAATCTGATCATCAAGGATAAGCTAAATTCGTGAATCCCTGTAGGCTTCCAGCAAGAACCGTGTCTGTAACCTTATAAAAAAACTCTGAAATCTCCTAAAAACAACCTCAATGTCTCATTTTATTCCTGTTTGATTGTGTGTTTTGTTTTTAGTACTTTATTTTGCCTTTCTGGACTTGTTATATTTTTCACTGCAATGTAGACCAAATCCTGCTGGCACCTAGGCATATAGACCAAATTCCTCAAAACAATAATTTAACCATTTCAAGTCAGCAGGATGTGCGAACCTGAATGGGTTGAAGTGTGTGTTTGTGTGTGTGTGTGTGTGTGTGTGTGTGTGTGTGTGTGTGTGTGTGAGAGAGAGAGAGAGACAGACAGACAGACAGACAGACAGACAGACACTGGCTGTGTGTGTGTGTGTGTGTGTGTGAAGGAGAGAGACAAAGAGAGGCTGGCTCTGTGTGTGTGTGTGTGTGTGTGTGTGTGTGTGCACGCGCACACACGCGCGCGTGCGTGCGTGTGTGAGACACAGACAGACAGACAGACAGACAGAGACAGAGAGACAGAGAGAGACAGAAAAACAGAGAGGCTGTATGTGTCTGTTTCCGGGTTTTATAGGTCTGTGTGTGCCTGTCTGCCTCTGTGTCTGTATGAGTCTCTGTATGTTTGAGTATCTGTGTCTATATTCGATTGTATGTTTGTATATGTATTTGCATGTATGTCTGTGTGTTGCTATGTTTGTCTACAGGGTTCTTTCTGTGCTTGTTTGTATGACTGTGCCTGTGTGTATATTTGTTTGTCGACAGGTGGCTGTGTATATTTGTTTGTCTGTGTATGTGTGCAGCAGAGAAGACCCTGAAGAGTCAAAAAGTCTTCAATGGGTACTGCTCACTGACGTCCTGCAGGCTTATAAATTACTCCAGAGTTCTCTGATGTTAGTACATACATGTATTGAACAAAGTTGAACAGAATTAAGTAGTTTAGACAATGTCCACAAATATTTTAGTTACCAGTGGTTCAATCTGCAGAAGTAATGCTTGGATGTAGTAATAAATTCATCTGGAAAAGACAAATTTACTGGATCCATCCAGTTAGCCAGAATGCAAATGCATGCCGCAGGTAAAATATGCACACACACCATAGCCAATGCTTTCGTGGGACACAATGAATCCCAAGTTGGTAATTACAGAGCCACAGGATGGAAAACAACTTGGATATTTTGTTTGAAGAACTGTGCCTCTGCAGTATGATTCAGTCATCAGTTGTGTGTCCTAATCAAGGCAGTAATTGATTCTGAGGCCACTTAGGATGCAAGGTGTTCAGCAGAATACTGTCCACAATATTAAGAAAAGGAGAAAACTGTGGTTTTCTGGGAGTTGCTATCAGAACTAAAGCTTTAACAAGAGGCTCAATGGCTCATTTTATTTCTTTACAAAACTCAGGCTTGGAGCTAACCAAGTCTTAGTGGGTGAACCCACTTTCCCAAAGACTTAGTTCAATCCCTGGGACCCACATGGTAGAAGAGAACCAACTCACAAGTTGCCCTTTGATCTCTAATGTGAGCCCTAGCATGCAAGATGCATATACATACAATATGCAAACACAGATTTAATTTTTAAAAATCAGGCTTGAGGAAGAGGAAGGAACGATGGATAGTATTGTTTTCTTAGAAACCAAATGTGCTATTACTGCAGCCATGTTCCTCGTGAATTGTGGCCCAGAGGATGAAAATTTTATTCATTTGCTTAAAACTGGACAAGGACAATTTAGAATCCAAATAATCGTGGTCTCTGCAATTTCGCAAGGAAATCCAGAGGGGGTGCCGCATATATACTCATAAATCTGCAAAGGAATGCAAGAAAGCCCCCCAGAAGGTCACAGGAAGCAGTGGACCACTATAATGAGTTATACATACAATTTCCAGGGGATGGATATAAATAAGAACCACCAGGTAGCTGGCTCTCCCACTCTCTCCTGCTCCCTTCTCATGACCCTGAGCACACAGCCCAGTCCTGGAGAAGAGAGTTTGCAGGGAGTCTCTCCTCATTGCTCTCCCACTCTCTCCTGCTCCCTTCTCATGACCCTGAGCACACAGCCCAGTCCTGGAGAAGAGAGTTTGCAGGGAGTCTCTCCTCATTGCTCTCCCACTCTCTCTTGCTCCCTCCTCCTTTCTTTCCTCACTTTACTGGCCCTCACCTAGAAAAACAAGAATGACCCCACGTGCTCAGGACTACATCAAGAGCTGAAGGGAGAGCGAAAACCTCCCGTGCCACTGAGGAGGGATAAGAGCAGGCTCATAAAGATACTTCCCCTTCCCAATGGCCAGTGTGTGGATCTTGATCCATCTGCCTCTGTCCATCATGGGACATTCCATGAAACCAAAGAAGTTGACTTGGAGTCTTTTTTAAAGTCACAGGCTGTCACATCAGGTAGAGCCAGAATCCAGGTGTGTAGTATGCTTGTCATGCTCACACTTAAGGATCAAGAACCCTGGCGAACCCTGGCCCTGGAGACATGGGTTTGAGGAGGAGAGCTGGCCCTGGTGGCATGTGTGAAGGACAGCTGGTGTAAGGACCAGCTCAGCTACAACCTAGACTCATATCCAGGGCTATGAGCTGGCCCACACTAACATCTATTCCATCTGATGAAGATGCTGGAGTGTGTGAAGGGACCAGTCCTGCAGATCCAAACCTGCAGGATCTCCATGACACAGAGCAACAACAGGATATCTAAGGGGAGTCCTGTGAGGACCCAGTATTGATCCTGTGGCAGAAGCTAGAGGCCTCGAACCAATGACTCACTGCAATGAACATCTGTAATTGAAGCTGTGTGGGCAAAGGGTATACAGTGGAGCATACTATGACACATTGCAGCTTCATGATGAAATGTTTTTGTTATTTTATGTTTTTTATTTCTATTTTTATATTCTTTTGTGGGGGTTGCAAGGGCTGAGGGCAGATATAGTATACAGAGAGAGAGAGAGAGAGAGAGAGAGTCTTTAACAGATTGATTGAGGAATAAACATGGTATCAACTCAATTTCTGGCATCCACCCATGTACACACATATGCACACTCACATGAACACACACAGATACCTATGAACACAGCACTATTGAATGAATTCTGATGTTCACCTTCACACACAATTCTCTGCCATGAGAACTGAATCAGGTAAGAATTCCTGGGAAAAGCTGAATATGAGAGCATTTCTCCAGGACAGTGCTGGCTGGATCTGGTCTGATCCATTCCGACATGTCCTGTGCCAACAATTCCTGGGATGCCACATTTGCTCTGTAAAGCACTGGTGGGCAATGACCAAAACAGCAGAACATTCAGGGAGCTATGAACAAAACTATTCAGGAAAGAAACACGAGGCAGAAGCAGGACTCAGAGTGCAGACACAAAGAAAGACCACAGGAAACACAGAAAGTGATTCCTTCTCCATGGTCTATTTGTGCATTGGCTCTGAAAATATTCCCTGGATACCTAAAGTGACTGAGAAACTACAACAAGTGCTTCAGAACCAAACAAAGACCACCCAGAGCTTGCAACCTGGAGCCATCCAGTTACAAAAAATGGGAGTGCATCTATTTGCCTCACTAGTTTCTCTTCCCCTCTCCAGTGGAGCTGATAGTCAATTAGGAATTCTGAACAAGCAAACAAACAAAAAAGCCACCAGACATAACACCACCAGTTTTTAAACAGGAATCATTGTAGTTCTAGGATCTGTATCTCAGCTCACACACCAACCAGCCCCGCAGCCTCGGCTCTCTGAACCTCAGTGTCCCGAGGACTGGAGACAGGATCTGAATTCACACCTACAATATCATACCCAGAACAGACACTTTTGGAGAGTAGGTGGGACCATCTGCTGGGGGCTCTCTCCTTCAGGCTCCTCTTCAGAGAGGGCCCCATACACGGCCTCACTCAGAAAGGCATGTGAGCAGAAAGTTACAGACTAAGGACCCAGACCACAGCTCATGGCTAGAGATAAACTGAAGGAAGAAATTTACAAAAGAACTTGACATGCCCAAGTGGTTATTAAAGAGAGTCACATCGATGGCTGTTTGCCTTTTCTAGCTATTACGAACAAAGAAAGCTGCTATGAACATAGTTGAGCATATGTCCTTATGGGATGGTGGAGCATCAGTGGGCTCAGAGTTCAGTGGCACCAAACATAAACAACAGAGAGGCTGACACCAAACTGCCATTTCAACTGAATATGTAAGAGCTCACATAGCTATGTATCAGTGTGCATGTGGCAACAGTCCAAGATTTCAGTAACAGATACAACATACCCAGTAGCAGATAGCCACAGCTTGTCTCTACCAACTCAACAGGTGTTTAATATGTCTCCTCATGCTCTGGAAGATATCCTGCTTTGTAGCTCCCATCCCCTTGCTGGAGCCCTCTCCCTCTCCCTCTCCCTCTCCCTCTCCCTCTCCCTCTCCCTCCCCGCTTCTCTCTGCATCTCTCTTTACCAGAATCCTTCAAGACAGGATAACTCCCTAATCCTGAAGCTAGGCTGGTAGCCAGCAAAACCTGGCCTTCCTCATGTTTCTTAGCATGGGTACTGTGAATCAGAACTCAGGTTTTCATACAACAAGCATTTATGCCCAATGAGCCATCTCCCCACCCCAGAAACAATCTTCTAAAAATATTTTTGATCCATATTCCCCACTGCTAGAAGTCTCAGCTAGAGTCACCCCCATTGCCACCCTAGAACCTCTCCCAACTCTCCCAGGTCCCTGGCATATCCTAGAAATGCCCCCCACCCACCCC
>CACVCL010022371.1:0-42094 GCA_902729485.2 Mus minutoides | reverse complement strand
ATACATCCTCTGAGTTCTTATCTTAAGTATCATGGTCTGTTTGAGGACTTTTCCACGTTCTCTTCACTGTTCCCCTTTCTATGGAATACTGAAGATGTTTATGCTACTTTGTTAATGGGTGTTGCTTTCTTGAAGAGAAGTATAATACCCTTAGAATCTGTCACACACACACACACACACACACACACACACACACACACCGTTAGGCTTAGTGAATAAAATAATAGACAAACCTACCACTATCCCTGAAGAGATAAGCAGAAGCACTGTTACAGTTGTCAGGCAGAATACATATTTTACAATCACTCCTTTTTTAACAACATGTAAAAATCATGTAAACGTAGGCTGATCATAACTTATTCTATCATTGACTATTGTGAGGAACCTATTCTTCTGATCTTCCTATCATCTACCTTGTTAGTCAAACAAGAGCTTCAACTCTCAACACTCTTGAAAATTTCACAAAATGTTGCAAGAGTTGCTAGAGTGATATTCTGGGCCTTAGCATCTCCTATAAGCTAGATTTGGCCAATACCCTGAATAAGCCAATTAGAGAGGCAGATAATGATGAGAATCAGGAAAAGTGTTCCAATGTAACTACTTTGTGAACAGGGTAAAAAAGGTTCAGTGACACTCCATGTCCATCTTTAGTGTTCCGAGTTACAGTTTAGGATTAATCAGAAGCGAAAAAGCATGCATATCTAAACCATACTGGTCATGATATTCTGCCTGCAAGATGGACAAGTTGTCCAAACAATGTGAAATGTCTTTTTAACAGACAGTATGCCTTTATGGCTAGCAATAGGACCCCATACTTTACCTTCTCTCAGCATGATATTAATGGGAAAATTTCAAGGGAGCCTCTTATTTTTGACATCTCCCTTGTTCTTTTTTCTTAAAAGGAGGGGAAACTATATAATTGGTGTCATGGGGGGAAGCTGGCTTACATTGGTCTAGCTCTTATTTTTTCTAATGTCAAACATCAATATGTTCAGGGATGCTGAACAGATGTGGAGTTTTCTTGTGTGGCTGCTGTATGCAGCTGGAGGCATGGAAGTTAATGGAGTGTGTCTGCTGTGCATACACATTTCTCTCCAAATGTAACTCTTAGTGTCTAGCCACTTGAAGAACAGTCTCAGGGGCAAGATGTTTTCTAATCTAGCTTTATCAGGTACAAATCAGCAAGACACTTTCAGTCACAACTTATTCTTCTGTGTACTTGGAATAGAATTTGTCTTTGTTAGATTAGAGCGACATAGTCAAAGATAAATAACACTCAGTAAGCCTTGTAAATGAACATAATTATATATACAAATATACTCCTCATATATAAAACCTGCAAAATGTTGCAAGTGGAGAGTAAATTCAGGTTACTTTCATGAACCAGTAGGGATGTTTTGTGAAAATAGATAATTAGATAATACTGTCAAGAACCCCATTAAAAAAACAAACAAACAAACAAACAAACAAACAGAAATTGGAGCTTACAACATTTAGAGGCATCTCTCCTCCCTTACCACTAGGCCAGTGAAATTGTTTGACATTCTAGAAGTTGTTTTCTTGTGGTTGACATTATAATTAAGACTTGGTTCTATCAAGATGATGATTTAATTTGGCTGCTGCGTTTTATTACAAAAGTTGGATTTTACTGAGCTTGACTGTCTGTGACCTACTTTCTGATGCTTCTTCTCCCCTCCCCCAAGGAAGGAAGACATTTATAAGTGCTTAGGAGTGTGAAAAAGGCAGGATCATAATTCTTCTTCCCAACGTGGCATTCACTTCACATCTGTGGTTTAGGTCAAAGAGAACAAATTTACAGTGGAGATGGGTACATTCGGTTTCTTTTCCTTCCATTCTCAGAAAGGGTCATTCCAGAAATTAGTTAAGTTAACATTTCTTCATTATACAATTAAAGCCTTATTTTATGCAAGACAAGTTCAAATGTGTGACTCATATTGAGGAAATGCACTGTGGAAGAGGAATATCTAGGGAATAGGCTGCGCTAGAGCTTTCCTGGAACAAAAAAAATGAATGAAGAATAGCCATGAGAGAGTGCTATTAATTTTCCCTGAGATGTGGAGAACAGAAGGAAGGAGTAGGGATTCAGGTAAGATTAGACCTAAGGCTGTGTTGATGAGTGGATTCCCATGAGGTACTCTCTATTTTTGTGCTTTTTCTTTAGATACTTATAGTTATCTATTTGTCATAAGCTTTAGATTTTCTCTTCTTTGGGTTAGTTATCCCTTCAATAAAATAGTACATCTAACTGTATATGTAGAGAGATCATATTGGAATTGAAGGAGGATGTGACGGGAGAGAAGTAGAAGGAATTGAGTGTATGCGAGGGAGTAATCAAGTGATGAAGACAGTAATCACTATTGCAGGAAAGGTGCAACCTCAGCTAACTTCTGCCTTTTCCTCTATTCTAGACACAACTCCTCTCCAAAGAATGGACAACATAATACTGCCTGCTTGTTATGCGGATAAAAACATATGCGAGGCGGGGAATCTAGTGATTATTCTGACAAAAAAATGTGGAACAATCATTTGAATATTGATTAAAATGAATACAAGTTTTAAAAAAATCTACAAACAAGAAAATTATAGTCTTCCCTAATAATTGAAGGAAAGATAATGCTAGAATATGGGGTTCTGGGGGCCTGTGACATACCCCCAAAGAGTACTCAGCTCTTGCTTTTTGTCTTTGAACTTGAGTTTTCAAGAAGTTGACATCCTGTGTTAGCATCACAGCGTGTGGGATAGGGTCTACAGATATGGAAGGCAATCTTCTCTTTGTACTTTGTGTCGCTTTATGCTTTTCCTTATGGCTACTCTCAAACAGCCTCTATTAATAGTGATGCAAACCTCTTCTTGCCCCCAATCACCAATAAGCCCAAGAATAACAGCTTCCCAGTCAAGTGTGCCTGATGAAGCTCCGTGACCTGGCTTTCCCCTGCTGTGTCTAAGTCTTCCCCTGCTCGCATACATTTATGACCTATTTAATAAGTCATAAAATTATATACTAAATTACAAAGATGATGACTTGTAATTCTACATGATGAGAGAGTAATGCCACCAGGAAGACATCCTAAGCAGGGCGATTGCTTTTTAAAACTTTCAGAAATATCCATAAGTTCTGCTTCGAGGAGCTGGTTGGAACTTAATATAAAGAAATTAGCCCTGTAACAATTTGTCTCACTGGCAAGTTCACTTTCCCAGCATTTTGAATTGACTTGGGATTCAGAAATGAACTCATGTTCATAGACAGTGTAGAAACTTAATGGACAAGACAGTCATGTTGCAAAAAATCATCTGACCTGTACATATTTTTAGAGAGTTTTAAAAATAGTTCCTTCCCATGGGATACATACTTGGTTCTGATTTTTTTTTTGTATGTGTGCGTGTGTGAATGAATGTTCCCACTCCTATGCCAGTCATTTACAGGAAGAGGAAGAAACAGGAGGATTAGTAAAGAGAGCATGACTTTTTCCAGACAGTCAGTCCAACCATGCGAATTACAGCGTCACTTGGCAAAGAATGTCCTTTGAGTCCTCGGAGACGATGACACTGAAGGAACACCTCACCTCCTCACAGTTCCGGAAGCCTTATACAGTCAGGAATACATGCTGAGGAATGCTTTGTTTTCAGAAGCCTTTCTAGAGGGCTTTCAATTCTATATGTCTCTAGAGAATTTTTAATTCAATTTGGTAAAGAGACTGAAGACCTAAAATGTATTCCATTAAAACTATGAAAGTCAGTTCATTGTGATTTGTTCCAAGTTAAAAAAAAATCACGAAAAAAATCCTATGTTCCCCTATTTGTGCTTTGATTTAAAGAAAGAATTCACTTTCAAAATCTATTAAATATTAGCATCTAAGAGATGATTAAAAAAATAAATTGTCAAATGTAGGGGAAAGCACAACTTTTAAAAAATAACAAATATTCAGGATAGAGTTTTAGAGTGAAGGTGTTCAATTTATATGTCAAGTAAATTATTTAGACTAACCTTTCATATTGTTTTTCTTCCAAAACTCCCCCAGAAACCTGGCTGGACTCTAACTTCACTATACCTTTAAAAGTTTCCAGTGACTGCCTGCCCTCTTCAGGTATATTGAAATCCTGATTCCTAATAACTTGGAAGCAGAAGAAAGTCTCTGAGGAACAGAAAAAGAAAAGAAAAATGAAAAAGAAAAGGAAAAGATTATATCCGGAAGACAGTTGATCTGTTTAGAAGTGTAAATACAGACACAAGTCAGTGGATGACGCTGAGATTTTATTGGCTGTCATGAACATAAATGACGTGAGGCAAGCTCAAGATTTGCTAAGCGTATCAGGTAACATCAAAACCTCTGGAAAAATTAAAACATAAATGTTACAACCCTGATACTTTCCGAGAGAATCTCTTAATGCCACTGAAAGTTAAGGTGCTAAAATGTCCTGATCTCTAAGATATTTCCACTCCTGAAATAAGGAACCAGGATATTTCTAGTGTTTCTTGTTAGAATGACAAAACAACTCATAGTTTTAGAAGTTCCTGTACCTCACATTTACATTCTATCTATAGTTTTGTCCAGTTATAAAAGTTTTACTATAAATTACATAGAAAAAGGTTACATCCTGACAGTGCTACATTAAGTGACTGAAGGTTTGATAAATTTTGATTACACTGCTTTAACTGACTTTAGTTGTATTGTATAGTTAATAATACACACATACACACACACACACAGAGGCATGCATATATACACAAGCACATGTATACACACATAAGCACATGTAAACACACATAAGCACATGTACACACACATGCACATACATCTATGCACATACACATATGCACACACACACACACATACACATCCTTACACAAACACACACTCGCATATATGCATACACATACACACACATCACACATACACAGACACAAGATAGGAAAGCCCTCAACTTCACAAAAGACTCCAGAACTATAGATTTAGAGAGGAATATGATGGACTGATACTTAGCATTTTAATTTTAAAGACTGCTTTTGGCTCTCCAAAAGGAGCTTTACTCTGGCAAATCCTGGCATAAACAAAACTAAAACTCAGAGGCATTTTCTAACAATTCAAAAATCATTTTCATGTAGTTGACAGTTAAGTAGATGAGTGGGCCAAGCTCTCCCAGTAAAATTGTATGGAATAAACCCTGGGGTTCCACAGCCCAGCTTTTGTAAAACGTGTAGGAGCTCAGAGGAGAATGGTCCAATATGATACTCTAGGACTGGCTAAAACCAGAATCTAAATACAAGCTGCAAAATACATATCAGTAAAACCTAATCAGTACAAAGTTTTGTATGATTCTACTATATTTCATATGAACAGAAAAAATACAAAATTTGGTTGCAAGAGAAAAATCAATAACAACATTCAGTAAAATCATCTATAAGTAAGATAACAAGGATGCCATCGGTATCTTAACAAAGGTGAGGAGGGTTGGTTAAAAGTGACAGGACTGTGGAACGGACCTGGTGGTAGAAGAGAAAAAAAATCAAGGGAGAAATCAAAATTGCTCAAGAGACAAATGAAGGGAAATAAATAAGCAAGGGGCATGAATTCCCAGGAGGGTTTGAGCAGAGATTAAAGTGGGGGGAAAGGAGCTGAAGAGAACCTGAGTGCGGAGAGAATTTGGTGTGACCACAGTGCTGTGGCTCGTGTGGATCAATCTCAAGTCTCCAGTGAGTTTTTTCTCATTTATTGCTTCTAAATATCTGTGCCAGTTTTTAAACAAAAGAATAGATATTACTCTACAAAGAAAGAAATTGAAGTAGCACATGCTTTAGATTGCAACAAACAAAAACAAACAAACAGTGGTAACAAGGTTTGGGGAAGTTTAGTTAAGTAGACGACCTGAAAACTTGAATTTTGTTGTAATTTTACTTTAAGAGACATGGGTTAGGGGGTGGAGCCAATGTGGGCACAGCCTGCAGAGCTCCTGAGGTGCTCTAGAGTCAGCTGTGGAGTAGAGTCCCCTTGCCCCTCAACACACCCCTTCTTCCTCATTCAGCTCCAAGTATTCTGTACCAGGTAACCTAGTTCATGTGCCTGGACTGTGGTACCATCTGTGGGCATGTTGATGTATATAGTCTGAACTGCCACCAGAGACCATGAGGAGGTCCATGGTCCTGTTGATGACAGAGATCATGTGGAAGTCTGTGATTCCCTGTAGCCACTAAGTGCAAAGGGTAAGAAAGCTTCTTTTGTCCTGTGTTCATGACTTCATACTCACAGTTGAGAATGAGAGACATAGAAGGCTTCTGTGACACCTCTCCCTCCCCCCACAAAACCAAAACAGAGTCTAGATAGGAATCAATTGAAAAGAACTCTTAAAATATTGTGATAGGGATTCTGAAGGGTAGTTCTTCATCACTGAAAGCTTCTGGTTGGGGTGGGGTGAGGAAGGGCTCTAGTTTTCTTTAAGGGTTCAGCCATTGGGAGTTTGACCATGCTCCAGTGAGTATATAAGCAATACAAATTTGACTTGGTATCCTTTCTTCTTTTTCTTTCTTTTGTGAGGGTCATAAGGATGGGAAGTGGACATGTGGAGATGGTGCATTATGTGAGCCTCCCAAATAATCGACAAAATATTATATTGGCAAAAAGGAGAGAGATGGGTCATTCCAAAGCATCACTGCAGTGTCAATTTTATAATTAAGTTGAAGAAGTTTGAGTGAGTAAACACAGATGATGCTATTCATGTTCTGTTTGTGAAAGTTTTGAGAAGAAATGCCAGTGCATTTGAAAGTGATTCTTGGTTGTGTGTATGTGTGTGTGTGTGTGTGTGTGTAGCATGCACACCATGCTGAACATGTTGATATCAGAGAACCCATTTTAGAGGTTGGTTTCTTTCCCGCAAATATGTGCTTTTCAGGGGTAGATTTAGGTCACCAGGCTTGGATAGCAAGCAGTTTAGCTACTGAACCATCTCCCTGGCTCAGCTAAATATTTCTAATGAGGTCTGCTAAAACCTAAAAAAAAAAAAAAAAAAAAAAAAAAAAAGGTTGAAGTGAGCTTCAGAAATGCTTCATCACAAAGACATATTAGAATTCTCTACCTCTTTGTTAATATAGTGGACAATTTGCAACGTCTCTCTTCCTCTCTTTAATCACCTTAAACTCTCCACAGATCCAGGCTAAGATGGCTATAGCCTTTCTTCTCCTTACCCGTCTTTCTCTGTCTTCAATGTGGGCAACCTTAGGTTTTGCATGCATTAAAATTTACCATGATTATACAAAATTGAAGAAGTAAGCAGATTGAAAAATTAGCAAATTAACATGTGCTTTTTACTTGTTTGCTTCAAAAATGCTAATGCATTTAATGCCTGCTCTGTGGGCTCCACAGACTTTATTCTGTTTAGAAGAGGAATAAAGTATCAGAGAAGTATTGCTGCATATTCTAAAAAGTAAAGGGAGTATTTCCTCTGTGGTACCATAATTCATACTCTGTCCTTTTCTTTCATGATTGGAATCATATAACAGTCAAAAGCCTGAATTAAATTAGGTTGATAAAATTTAAGGCTTACTTATGAGAGGTGCCCCCCCCCCCAGAAGCAAGTAATTTAGCTGTTCTACAGCTGTATTTTCTTATCTGTAACAAGGAACAGAGATAATATCATTGAGCTAACAGTTATCATGAGGAGCGAAGTAGATAATATTGATATTATGCGATAAGTACTCAATAAATGTTAACTATTATTTCTTTGATCACCTATGCAGAGAAAAGAAGAAAACCGTGGTCAGCAACAACAGAAATTAAACTCATGTCAATTAATCTCTTTAAGTGTCTGTGAAGAGATAGACACTAATCAGAAATTTTGTCTTTGGGTCCATGGAAGTACACAAGATCTGATGAATCATGGAGGACTTTGAGGGGTTTGAAAGGAGGTTCTTTGGAAATAACGTTGCTGGGTAATGACTGTAAGAGGACACTGTGTATTTGAATTTGACTTGAAGTGAATTAGGGTGACGATCTGTAACAGGTGGCCCTTAGAGTTGGGAATAGAATGAGACTTAGAACTGATCGTGAGAGATAAAAAAAGATTATTGATGTCATAACAGGTTATATATTCGTTACATTATTCAGCTGGTTCTAAGAAAATAAACTCCGTGAAATAGTATTATGCTTCAGTCAAGAGTTGTTATTTAAAAACTCTGATGATAAAAGAATATAGTTCCAGGGCTGGAGAAATGGCTCAGCGGTTATGAGCACGGACTGCTCTTTCAGAGGTCCTGAGTTAATTCCCAGGAACCACATGGTAGCACACAACCATCTGGAATGGGATCCAATACCCTCTCTGGTATGTATGAAGACAGCTAAAATGTACTCATATAAATAAAAGAAATCTTTAAAGAAAATATAGTTCCAGACTGGATATTTTGACTATGCTGTGTTTTGTATTGCAGATGAAGTGACTGGAGTCCTTACTAATCATTGATAGGAACAAAGCAATATTAATTAATTAGTTAGTTAGTTAGAGACAGACTTTTCCTTTGCAACCCTGGCTCTCCTGTATCTCACTATATATCACAGACTGACTTTGAATTTACAACATCCCTCTGTCCTCCATCCCCCATGTGCTAGAATTACAGTTACATGCTATCATGCATACCTGTAATCACTAAATACAATTCTTGAGATTATAATCGGTAATATGGAGCTATGAAACATCACTAGATTATGTTCTCAGATTCTCATGAATTTATGAGAAGAAAGCACGGAGTGATCTCTATTGCTCTGAAACAATCCACTGATAGCACACGCTGTTTGTCACTTACTGTGTCACATTTTATTAAAGAACATTTTGTGTTCTGAGTCCTCAACTTATGCAGTCTTTTTATGTAGAATTATTTGTACCCTAGATAATTTCATCTTGTCTACCACCTTGCACCTTAGGCAGGGATGAGTCATGGAAAAAACAATTAGCAATTATGGTCACTCTCACAAAGACCTCATCTGTGTCGGTGTACCCTCTCTGAATGGGGACCGACGTCAATGCCCTGAACTCAGTACCTGTGGCCTAGCACAGGACAGACACAATATGTGATAGAAGGAATTGCTAGGAATAAATCGTGTTCGCTGAAAGGTTATAATTTGAATAAATTATCTTGCACAATGTTATGAGATCCATGAAGCTGGACTTTGATATAGTTAGCCTGCATGCCTCATATTCTCTGTTATTCTAGAGACACATCTATTCACCCAGATTACGTGAAAGGAGGAGGCTTAGTCCCCAACGTATTTCTTCGCTGTCCAAGGAAGTGCTGCTACCCACATCTACCTTACAAGACAGAACAAAAGCGAACAACTCCAATCCCTCTTTTGAGTCAAGCGTGTATGCCAGCACTTGAATAGAGCAAACTTTTTTTTTTTTTTACAATTTCTTTCTTTGAGAGGAGATTCCTTTAATCCCTACAGACACTAGAGAGAACGTTTTGATTTATGAAGCAAGAAGAATGTCATAGTATATTAGACATTCCAGGTCCTGGTAGTTCTGTAGCTGAAACATCAGTAGCAGTGTTTCAGCCAAAAGGTCCCTTTGGAGATCCATGGACTCTTGGAAGTACAAAAAAGGGAACTTTTGGCATCAGCACTCCCTTGATGTTAGTGGCAACAAGCAAAAAGGCCTTCATTCTCCAACCCCTCATTGATCCACAGTCGAGCATTACAGCTCAAAGGATGGGGGCTTTGGAATGATATGTGGCTTCAACCCTGCCCGTAGTTCTTTATTTTTATGTGTTAACGTTGGATAAATCTCTGCCTCTCTGAACCTTAATTTCAATGAAAAGAATGCAGTGGCAATAACACTTATCTCACGGGTGATAATAATGGCTGAATGAGGCCAAATGAGTAGGTAGCTGGAAAGTACTTGTGTAGAACAAAATTTTTACTGGTTATGTAGTAACACATGTAGAATATCCTGGGTAGCATTTACTTCATGGGGTGAATTGCATCTTTTCTTCATGATAACTGATGAGAATAGAGCCTGTATTTCAGAACATAAGGTGAAGAGACAAATACATGCACATCAATGGTTAAGAAACAGAAGCAGCCTTGACTGCCCTCAGAATGATATGTATTTAAAGAATAGGTACAATTCATATTCATGTAATTGTTTTTTGGACCATAAAAAGAAATGAAATTATGACGTTTGCAAGAAATAGGCTAAACCTAAGATCATTATACTAACTGAGAATCTGGATTTAATTCTTTCTGTGTCTGTCTGTCTGTCTGTCTGTCTCTCTCTTCCTCCTCCTGCATGCACGTGTGTGTGTATGTGTGTGTGTGTGTGTGTGTGTGTGTTTGTATGTGTGTGTGTGTGTGTATGTGTGTGTGTGTATGTGTGTGTGTTATGAAAGCAGAAAGAAGATCCAGTCTGGGGAAGTCATAAGGTAAGGGTATCAGGAGTGCAATAGAGAGGAAGAGTAAAGATGGGAAAGGTAGAGTGGGAAAAAGACAGGAAAGGACAGTGAATAAGAACAAATTATCATATGAATATATATGAACATGCCATAATGAAACACATGTTTTAATATGAAGTTAAAATTAATTTACAAAAACAACAGCAAGATGAAAGTTGGAAGCATGACCCTGGACTAGCTGGCCCTGTGATAGCTTATGTAGTGATAGAAGAAATTTGATATCCATTCATCTCCAGGATTTTATGAGCTACAACTTGTTTAGAAGAGACTCTTCTGATCAACAGCCCAAGACTGAGGCCAACACATTCCATAAGAGCGAGAACTTCAAGGGTTCCAAGTCTCAGCCCCTGGCCAGCTTCTCCCTCACAAGCAGGTTTGTGCCAGTCTCCAGGTGCACACATTTCTAAAGTGTCCTGACTCAAACTGCTCCCTTTCATTATTTTCCAAATCTCAAAGGCATTCTAAGGATTTAGGGAACTCTCCATTTTGAATTGGGATGCATAGATAAAAACCACTCACCTTCTTGTCTTGAAATGTTTTATTGCTTACATCCTTCCCCCTTTCTCTTTCCTTGTCTTATGATCTGATCCAAGCAGTAGGAAACCAGGCCCTCAAATTCTGTAGCTTACCATGGGGAAAGCATGAACAGTCAATATGAAAGTAGGACTTAAAATTAAGTACAGTTGCCAAAACTCATAAAATAATGATGAAATATTTGGAACAAGCCAATTAGCATAAGTATAATATGTTCAGTGTTGAGCAATCTTTGGAAAACCATTGCCATGTTTCTTATTGAGAATATAGATGCCCAAACGGGATATAACTACAGGATATGAAATTATTGCATTTGCATTTATAGTACTTCATTTCACTCTTTCGATGCAAAATAAAAACAAAATTCACAACCTGCTACGGCAGCCTGCACTCTATGAAATGACCTGCTTCATGTCTTCCCTCTTTGTCAATCTTCCTGAAAATCAGAGGCATTCATTCATTCAGCCTGCACCTGTAGGAAAGATTGTCCCAGGCACTACGATGTGCTCAGTGGGCAATTTCAGTATGGAAGTTCAACAGCCTGCTGCACAAAAGTCTCAGTTCTTACAGAGCCTGTCATCACTATTTTGGATTTCTCCAAGTGCCTGCTTTGATAACATGTCCCATTTCTCCAACCAGGGATCTTTTATTCTTCTTATCTTTCCTTAATTTCCTTAACTCCTGAAACTAGAGCCCCTGTTCCTTCCTTCTCGATACATACTGGACTCTTTTTTTGCATTAAGGAAGCAGTACAACAAAGAAGATGTTTTCTAGTTAAGATCTAGCTCTTCTGTCACTAAAGACCTGGGTTTAGTTCCCAGACTGGAATATATCTGGGAAGTGGAACGACTCTCTGAAGACAAAAGACATTATTAAAAATGGGCTCCCTAAATTATAAATGAAGGCAGAGGAATTGTCTTTGGGCCAGAGTTCTGTACTTTGAAATCATGGAGGGAACCATTCAAGGTAAATTGCAGTTAGAATCTGTATTGCCTACTGGTAAAAGGCCAAACCAAGCTTGAAGGCTTATTTGGCATCGATGCTCCCTACAAGGTGTTGGCAAGACATCAGGACCCACATATGAGTGTCTAGTACAATGTAAATGTCTCTGGAGAATAAAAGGATAAATAATAATCAGAAAATATATGAAGAAACCCTGCAAGTCTTCAAAGGAAGTTAACAAAATTTCAAGAGGTATTTAACCCTAGAACATATAAATCCTTCAGAGTCACAGAAAGAACAAGGCATCCCCCCCACCCACCCCCCCAAAAGAATTAGAATATATAGGAAACAGGTTTTCATGGGCACATACTTTTGTGGCTAGAATTTTTAGTTTTACCACTAATAACAAAAATTAGGATTTAAAACTGTGCTAGGGTATGTTAAACTTTCCCATCTTCCATCCTTGATCCAGATTACAGGTTAGTCAGAGGCAGGCACACTAGGAAGGTTGCATTAAGTGACTTTCATGTAGACAGGAACACACTAGGGTTCCTACCCGGCCACAGGAGGCAGTCTCCCCAGGCTCCACTTCTCCAATGCTTTGAGTCATAGCTAAGGAAACTTCCATTGATTTTTGGGTACCTCCCCTAGCCCAGGTCTCTGTCTCTGCTGGTAGATTCCCCTGCCCCCCTCTGGCCAGGATGAGGGAAGGGTTGTGGGAAAGCATAGCAGGGAGAGGAAGTGAGAGAGACGTAAAGTGAATAAGTAAACAATTAATTAATTTAAAATAGAGGCTTTCATGATATAAAGATATAAAGATGTATGGAGAGAGTGTACACGAATACTTCTGTTTACACATAGGCCCTATCCCTAAGACTCCTTATGATGCACACTAAAGTGTTCTAGATTCCAAAAACATCCTAAATGTCATGCATTTTGGTCCCAATATAGAGATAAAGGATGCTCGATATAATCTCTTGTAAAACCTGTTAATGTATGGATTAGAGCAGCCAAAAAGAGATTTCTGGAGACAGAATATAAATTTGCGGCTAATTTGTACTATACTGTACAGATTTTAAGAAAAGGAATTGAGAACCATGGACAGACTAAGAAATCCCAGAGTTTGAGTAATGTGAATCCCAAAAAGAAAATTGAGGAAAGGCAGGATTTAAAAATGGGTGTTGAGTATAAACTGCAACCTAGATATTTCATGATGGAATTAATGTTACAGTAGCAGAAAAGATCATAGAATCTACCAAGACATCCCACCACTCCCCCGCACTACTATGGAACAACTTGCTAAGCAGTAATCAGAACACAGATTCCAGCTCCTTAGGCTGGAGGAAACTTCCTGCTCCAGTTTTTCTAATCCTTTTCACAAAGTACCGTCCATACTTACTTTCAATGGAGTAAAATAGTTTCTGCTCCATATATTCTCTTACTGTATGATCCTGATCTTGGCTATCCCTTACCACTATTGGGAGAAGGCTTCATAGCAAATTAGTCCATGCTCAAAGATTGCACAGGAGTACGCATGTGTGGATTGTGCAGCACTCATGTCCATTCTGCAGAGACATTGTGGCAATATGAAACAGCTTTCCACATTCACCAGTTAGAGATATAGGAACTAGTTCATGCACAGAAACATGCAGTACTGTACTTAACTGCATAGTGCTAGTAGCAGAAGATGTATTCTAATATACAGGCACACTGGGCTATCATATTCCTCTGGTAATTGCCCTTCCAGGAACAAGCAACAGTGAAGAGGAATATGAAATATAGACAGGAAGGCACAGCATAATGTGTCAAACAGACAAAATGGAAATCCTTGGCCAACCTTGGCCAACTGAACAGAAAGATTTTTTTTCAATTGATTTCTTTTTTTTTAATTAGGTATTTTCTTTATTTACATTTCAAATGCTATCCTGAAAGTTCCCTATACCCTCCCCCCTGCCCTGCTCCCCTACCCACCCACTCCCAATTCTTGGCCCTGGCATTCCCCTACACTGAGGCATAGAGCCTTCACAGGACCAAGGGCTTCTTCTCCCATTGATGACCGACTAGGCCATCCTCTGAAGACCCAGCAATACCTCTCCTGGGCATATACCCAGAAGATGTTCCAACTGGTAACAAGGACACATGCTCCACTATGTTCATAGCAGCCTTATTTATAATAGCCAGAAGCTTTCTAGGTTCTTTCTAGAACCTAGATCTCCCTAAACAGAGGAATGGATACAGAAAATGTGGTACATTTACACTATGGAGTACTACTCAGCTATTAAAAACAATGAATTTATGAAATTCTTAGGCAAATGGATGTATCTGGAGGATATCATTCTGAGTGAGGTAACCCAATCACAAAAGAATACACATGATATGTGCTCACTGATAAGGGTATATTAGCCCAGAAATTTAGAATACCTAAGATACAATTTGCAAAACACATGAAACTCAGGAAGAAGGAAGGCCCCTCGTCTTAATTTCTGCTTCTTGGTCTTAATTCCTCTCACTCAGATCCTGGTTTCAGAATGTTTTATAATATCTCAACTGAAGGAGACTGCAGTTTACAAAACATATTACTATGTATGATTAAAATTGCATTGATTCATAAGAACACGCTAATATGAAGTGTTTTGGATCTTCAAACAGAAACTCATAAGGTTCAGCTTTAATTTGAACGGGATAGAAAGGGACTTCATATGCTTTCCTACTTCCTACGTTCCAAGGGACTGGTCCAGCCCTGGCCACCTCAGTCTGAAAGGGGAGTGCTGGTGCAGCTCAGATTTTCTCCTGGCTGATTTTTCTCACTACATATTTCAATGTCTTCTATCTTCAGGAACTTCAGTGCAGATTTCCCTACTGTTCACGACTAAGTTTGCCAGTGTGTTTGAGGTCGATTTTCTTCTTCAGATCCATTTTTCTGCTTCCCTTCCCTCTCTTTACTTCTGCCCTACAAATACCTAGTCTTATCCTGGTCTGTAGTACAGACCATATCTGCAAACTTAAAAGATAGCCATGTGCATATCTCTATAAATCAGTGTTTAGCCTTCGTCTTCATTTCATAAAAATAAGGCTGTACACTGTATAGTAGGATGTAGTGCTCTGTTTCCTTGTAATCTCTTTTATGAGCATTTTATAAAATTCACCACCACCACCACCACCACCAACAACAACAAACAAACTCCAAAACTCAGGAGTAAGTTTACTTCCCTTCTTGGTGAACCGTATTGTTTTCCACATTGTGGTTAATGCTTATTTAGCACAGCTGTAGGAATGTTGGAGTCTTCTTGACCTGCCTTATGAGAACCAATGTAGCAGTAAACTGTTAATCTGCTTTTTACTTCCCAGCTGGGCGATTCTACCTGCCCCAGTAACTCAAGAGTCCCAGGATGAAAAGCACAAACACACAACATTATTTTTAACTAGCTCAATGGTTAGGCCACTCCGGAACCTCCACATGGATAACACACTCCCCTCCAATATTCTTGAGTAATTTCTTTCTAAAATCTATACATTATCTTTCTACCTCATACTTAGTCGAGGGATCGACTGCTGGGGCCACGTTTCCCCGATTCTTACAAGGTTAGTTCTCGGTCTTCCACAGCTCTCATGTCTGTATCCTCTTCCTTCCTACTCCTTCTCCCTGTCCTGTGTTTCCTCTCTGGAAATCCCCAAAGTTCTGCCTCTGTCCCCCTGCCCAGCCATTGGCTGCTGGCTCTTTGTTGACTTGTCAGAAAGCCAACTGTTGGCAGAGCCCTGCAGTAGACATGTGAATTCCCATGTAAGCACAAATCAAATCCCCCCTTAAAGAAAACAATTCTGTGTATTTTCCTTCAATTTTATATTCATTATAATAATGCTGATAGCTTAAGAAATCATAAAACTATGGAGAACATCAAATGCAATAAACAGGCTTTAACTTCCCATAATCAGTTAATGAACACACTTCTTCCTGAATGAGTGTGTGACTGTGTGATATTTATTACCATGCAATAAATATCAGCTCTGCTTATAGTTATTCATCTATAAATTAGGACATCACTATAAAGATCATATTGCACCCTTACATATTCCACAAACACTTTTTATTACACATATTTGCATATTATGTTGTGATAAATCATTGGTCACCAAAGAGAGATCCTCCACTTTACTTGGTGACACAATGGACAGAATCCATGGTAGAGTCAATAAGAAAGCAACAGTGACAAACATTCTTTTCTATCATCAATTTTCTAGTTTTCCATTCAAATGATGATATTAATTATTGCTAATTACAAGTAGACATCTAGCATAGTTTCAAGTATGTGTCACCAAAAGTGTTAGTGGAGTATTTAACAGTGCAATACACTCTTTATAGTGATGTCTTAAATTTTAGACCAGTCACAATAAGTGGAGCTGATATTTATTGCATGGAAATATTTTAAGATATTTTTAAATATAAGGTTAATTTTCTTATTCATGACAATCTTCAGATACATGTCATTTTTTTTTCAGAATTTAATAATGAAACATCTAGATAGTATTAAGTAAAAGTCACATCAGGCATAAGCAATGTAGTCCAGACCAATGAATTCTCATGACTCCTTAGCATTTCTAAATAGAAGCTGTCATCTAGGATTTTAAAAAAGATAGATGAATGAGTTAAATCTTCTGTAATGACTAGAAGAAATATTATGAGTAGCTCAACTCAAAATTCTTTACAAAATTTTACAATTAGTATTTTTATGAAATCAATGTAATAGCATTCATTGTTCAATATTGTATTATTTGCAATAACTGTTCAGTACAAGTCATATTCAGAAGCACAAAAAAATAACATGGAAAATAAGTAAAATATAATTTAATTTATATAAATTTGCTGTTTTAAGCAGTACTAACCTTTGATAGTAAATATGTCCTTAACTTAAAAGACTAAAGCCATTTAAAAGACATCAAAGAAAAAGTAAAATGGACATTACTCACAATTACTAATTTGATTAAAACTTTTGAAACTTTTGGATTTCTCATGAATGTGTTTGTTCTATGTATTCAATAAAAAAACACAAACAGAACCATGTGTATAGTTTATTTAAAACCACAATCTTTCGAGAGGGTTAACATTTACAGAAGAGCCTTTATGAATAGCATGTGCTGCATTTATGAAGCAAATACACAAATTCTTTCCTATGATCTATGATCTGAGAATAGATCCCTTTATAGTAGTTTAATGACTCTGAAAAGCATGCTTTAGGTCTTTGAATTGATTAAATGATGGAAAAGAGACTGATGGATTTAAGAGATCATTCTAGAAATGGGAGCGGGAGAGAAAGGGGAGGGAGGGAGAGGAGGAAATGGCGGAAAGAAACACTGACAGTGAGGGACAGGAGGATGACGAAGGGCGACAGAGAGAGGCAGAGGGATTAGTTTTCATAACTAAGCATCTTTGTTTTGATTTTATAATTGAACTTTTAATTTTTGGTGATTTCATTCATGAGTACTATACTTACATAATTTCCATGCTCTCTCCTCCCTCTCTCCTTCCATTTTCCCCATATCCCCCCATTGCATTCATTGCCTCTTCTTTTTTTATTTCTGTTACAGTTACAAACACACATTTGTAAATATACAGCCTACTGAGTCCATTTAGTTTACTTACATGTACACGTGTTTAATGTTGACCACATGAGAAGGGATAATATGCAATGGAAAACATCCATAAAGAAAACTGATGCTCTTTTTTTTCCCCAGCCATTTCTTGCCTATCTCTCCTTATTTATTTATTTCTATATTTTAATTTTTTATTGATTTTTTTTGTGAGTTTCACATCATGCACCACAATCCCATTTATCTCTATGTCCCTTTGAATCAGCCCTCTAGCCTTGAATCTTCCCCCTCCAAAGGGAAATAAAATGCGATAGAAGCTGTAGCATGTCATAGTGTGTCCCAGAGTATATCCTTTTGTAGACAGATCTTTACTTGCAAACGTTCTTTGGAATGAGTCATTGGTCTGGTTCAAGGGCTCTGGCTTCTGCTACAGCATCACTACTGTTGTTGCCCTGTGTCAGGGAGATCCTGCTGTTTTAGATCCTTGGATCCTTTCCTGTGCTCCCGAAGTTCATAGCTGAGGTAGATGTTGGGGTGGCTTAACTCAAAGCCCTGGATCTTGGCCTGGGTGGTAGCTGAGTTGTCAGCTGGCCATCTCTCTCACACTGACATCACCTGGGAAAGCTCTCCAGCACTGCCTCTGCCAATGCCATTACCAGCAAGGAGCAGGGACAGCCCTCGGGCACTTATGTTCTCGAGGACTGGCCTACCCATACACATGCCACCAGAGCCAGCTCCACTGTGCTACCCAATCGTGCAGGCTGCTGCAGCTGGCGAAGGGTGAAGCCAGCTCTCCTCCTTTCATGACCTTGGGGCCAGTTCTCTAGGCTTGCTTCAGGTGTAAAGGAGAGAGGGGGAAAGTAGGGGGGAGGCATCTCTCCCTCACCCATACCACCATATGATGACGTACCCCTGCACCTGTCACCAGGGTCAGCTCTTCTATGCGGTCCAGGCAAGGTGCAAGGGGCTACTCTCCTAAATGTTTCAGCCATCTAAGTGTGGGACCAGCTCTCTGGAGTGGCACAGCCAGTGAGGGGGCATGGCCAGTTTTGCACAGCCTTTTGGACATCCACATGGTCCCAGGAGGTAGCCTAGATCATGAATATGTCCATGGTCTTTAATAGTAGTATGAACCATAGACATAGACACAGACCCCTTATGCCACATGGCCATGGACCCTGACATGGCTCTCAGTGGCGGGATGGGCTGGAACTTTATCCTGACAGAGGTGTCAGGGCAGGCTACTCAAATCAGGCTATTCTCTTTCCTCTTTGACCTCACATCTCCATCCACCCATGGCCTTTGGCTTGGTTGCTGGTAGGCCTTTTGCTAGTTTTTCTTTATTTAGAGGTGAATCCTTGTGAACACTCCAGTCCACTAATGTTGAATGTTTGACCTGATAGTGTCATCATGTCATTCTTGTTGACTCAAGCACATGGTAGGTTTCGTGGGTCTAGCATCTCTAGTCTGTCTAGAAGAAATTAACTTGCAGCTGATACCCCGGTCTTCTGGATCTTACAGTCTACATTTACAATGCAACCCTTATACCTGAAGAAGAAGGGATTGGAAGCCTTAAAGTGCCAGAGAATGTGTTCATATGTATACTTGAAGAACATGGTTCTTTAGTTCTCAGGAGATAACATACAAATACTCTGAAATGCAAAAAACTTACCTGTCTTATCCACAGCATTTTCTTACAGGAATACTAACTCTATTAAGTAGGTCTTGATGTCTACAGCCATCAGAAGCCTACCTATATTATATAGTCCTTGAAAAATTCTTACTTCAACTTAATTTAAGATGCTGTCTGTTCCCCAATATTCTATAAATTATGTGAACTGAGCAGGTCTTTTTATTTCTTGGATCAGCTTTCTAAAGTTTTTGCTGTATATGATTATTATTTTTCCAACTATTTAAAGTTTTAGATACACATCTTCTAGTTTGTTAGGAATTTCCTTGATGCCGAACATACACTTTATTTTTCTCTGAATTCTAAAATGAAAATATGAGGCAAAATGAGATTACAAGTAGACCTTTATTAAATAGATGATTATGCATATTTGCTTGGGAATAGAACTAATTAAGAAATTCTAATAATTACTTTTGGGTGATTCTTGGAGGACCTAGTAATAAAGGAAAAAACATGCTGCAACAAAGTTAGCCATCCTGGATCCTGTTTTGACTCTCACTAAACCTCCATGTCCTTGGAGTAGGCAGGACGTTTCCTTGAACTAAAACTAAGTTCTTGATAAAATAAGGATATTTACTTTGATGGCTGCACCTTTGCTTTCTAGATGTAAAGTTAAATGAAACTGGGTGCCTAAACAAAACAAATGTAGGAAATAATTAATTTAATTGTAACCAATTTCCTATAAGCATTATTTGTGAATGAATAATTCAAAAGGCTCATCAGAGGTTTTACAACCCGAGAATAATGCTTCCTCTTTCCTTTTTTCTCCTGCTCTTTTCCTTTCTCTTCTTTTCTTCTCCTTTTCTCTTTTTTCTTCCTTCCTTCCTTCCTTTCTTCCTTCCTTTCTTCTCTTCTTTCTTTCTTTCTTTCTTTCTTTCTTTCTTTCTTTCTTTCCTTCCTTCTCTCTCTCTTTTTTCTTTCTTTTTTTTTTTTTTGTGAGACAGGCTTTTCCTGGAACCCACTCTTTAGACCAGGCTGACCACAAACTCACAGAGATCTGCTTGCCTTTGCCTCTCGAGCGATACTATTAAAGGCATGCACTGCCGTTACCTGGCTAGATTCATATACTCTGAATCATGTCTGGCATTGTTCTCAGTGCCATCTTACCTGAGATAATTAAATCCTAAAGAAGAAAGGCATCCTTTGGCTCACAGTTTCAGACACTTCAGTCCATGGTCTATTGTCCTGTGGGTAGGCATCACATTGTGTCAGGGAGTATGTGATAGAGCCCAGAGATGAATGGGGACAGAGTTCTGTCCTCCAGCTCAGTAGCTGCCCCTAGGTATCCAACTTCCCTTCACTCTGTCCCATTGACTGAAGGTTCCACTAGCTCCTAATTGAAGCATTTGCAGGCAGCCAAGCATTTAGCACATGGTCTATAGATGACAATTCTAAACTACAATAGTCAAATACTGAAATAGTATGTCAATTTTATTACACCCATGTTCTATTTATGTAAAATTGAAAGGTAGAAATTGATAAAGCAAAATTTTCAATAAGACCCAGGATCTCAACAAATCTCTTTTCTCAAATATTTACATTTACTGTTGGATTTGACAAGCTGTCTTAAATGCTTTACTCCTCTTTCCCACTTATGATTAGACATAGTTAAGAGTAAAGACAGAGCCTGGCTGTGGTAATGCATGCCTTTAATCCTAGCACTCGGGAGGCAGAGACAGGCGGATTTCTGAATTGGAGGACAGCCTGGTCTACAGAGTGAGTTCCAGAACAGCCAGGGCTACAAAGAGAAACCCTGTCTCGAAAAACAAAAACAAAAACAAACAAAAAAGAGTAAAGACAGATGAACAGAATGTCTATTTTATTATGACTAATATTAATTATTGAATAACGCTTTTGAAAATTTATTCTTCTCTCATATATTACAAGTAAGCTCAGTTTCCCCTCCCTTGTCCCCTCGCAGTCCCACGCCTCCCCTCTCCCTCCTTCCTTTCCCTTCAGAAAAAGGCAGGGCTCCTAGATTATTAACGAAACATGGCATAACATGTTATAATAAGGCCAGGCACACCCCCTCATATTAAGGCTAGACATGGCAACTCAGTAGGAAGAAAAGGGCTCCAAAAGCAGGCAAAAAAGAAAGAGACATCACAAGGCCCAAGTCAGACCCGTCAGACCCATAAAGACTCCATGACTGTCAGTTCATTCTCTGTGCAAGCCTATGAGTCCTAGTTAGTTTATTCTGTGGTCTATTCTTTTGTGGTGTCCTTGATCCCTCTGGATCCTACAATCCTTCCTCCTCAGAAGTGGAAACTTCAGGTTTCATCAGAAAGTCAGTTGTGCCAGAAGGTATTTTGCCAGGGCAAACATGTGAAGGAGTGTTTTTCTGAAGTGGACACAAGTGAAAGGATATTTTACTAAAGCAAGAACCAAAAAGCTTATGGTGGTGTTCTGGTGGGTTCCTGCTGCTTCTTCAGACTGGCCAATTGGCAGAGAAATGACAGCTGATATCACTTGGAGTTTTGCTAAGGCAGACTCACGTGCTGAGTTAAGGCGCGAGGTGAGGCAAGACCTGTGGAAGACACGTGATGTTTGGAAGGAGGATAAATAGGACTCAATGGACAGTAACAGCTTTGGCTTGTTTACATCTTGATCTCTACTTTGCTGAGAGAGGCACAGCTGAGAATGTCTCCTGGTGTCCCTGGTGGTGTGAATCCTTTGAGCTGATTCAACTGAGGTCTCTTGTTGGTCTGTGTTTCCTATCCCCACAATACAGAACTGAACTGCTGGCACATTTGTGGAAGGTTTGCAAGTAGATCGAGCTGCCACTCACTGCTAAATTCTGTGAACCGGATTGCTGATTTTCTGACAAAGCAAATGGAATTTTCTCCAAAGAATAATTTCTAAGCAGGTCTACTTCCCCTGTATCCTAATAACCTTTCTTTTCTACTACCTCTGCTGGAGGGTGGGCTAGAAGGGAGGTTAAAGGATTTAAGAACTGTTATTAAAAGTAGGGGTGAGAAAAGAATCTAAGAGTGCACTCATCTCCTGAAGTTGAATAATGGTTTTATAGTCCTTTTAATGTTAGGCAAGTATTACTAGCATTCTAGAATTAGACAAGCATTCTAAAAAATGCACAGTTAGTGCTGGTAACCAATAGCTCTTTTCTCTACAGAAGCAGACAGGAGTTTGAACCATTCATTTCCTATTTCTTCTCACAAAGATTCTTTAATATTTATTATTCAGTCATATTCAGTTTATGATTCACAGGACATCATTGTGACATCTGCATGCATGTACACACTGTTCCTTGTTTCCATTCACCTCTGTCAGTACAATGTCTACCTTTTTTCTTCTTCCCTGCACTTAGACATGCAGCATTTCTTGTTCCCCAGACAGCAATGATGAAGAAGGTAGGATGAAGTACATGTTGACCTAAATACCATCACCTTTGACTACCAAGTATGTACAGACATATTTATGAGAATACTTTTAAAACGATAAATCCAAGACCTTCTTTGTTCTTCATGAAAACAGACTATACAAAGTATGATTGGATAATCTGATACAGACAGATCTGAATTTTTTGGTGAATTCTTTCATTTTCCTTTTTTCTTTACTCCTTTTATGGTACATTGGACAGAATCACCATCAGTGACATATGACCCAGTAGCATCAGCAGTGACCACATAGTAATCATAACCCTCCAAATCACTAGTCATCTTCACTCAAAAGTGTATGATTTTATGATTGTACTCAGGACAGTTCTTGAGGCAGAAGATGCTGGTTTAACTGGTGGTTAACATGTAGAAGAATGCAAATTTATCAATTCTTCTCTTCTTGCACAAAGCTTAATTCCAAGTGGATCAAGAACCTCCACATAAAAACAGATACACTGAAACTAATAACAAAGAAAATGGGGAAGAGCCTCGAACACATGGGCACAGGGGAAATTTTCCTGAACAGAACACTGATTGCTTATATTCTAAGATTAAGAAGCAACAAATGCGACCTCATAAAATTACAAAGCTTCTATAAGGCAAAGGACACTGTCAATGGGACAAAATGGCAACCAACAGATTGGGAAAAGCTCTTTACCAACACTACACCCAATAGAGGGCTAATATCCAATATATACAAAGAACTCAACAAGTTAGAATCCAGAGAACCAAATAACCCTATTAAAAATGGGGTACAGAGCTGTAGTGGCTATCCCTGGTTGTCAACTTGACTATATTTGGAATGAGCTACAATCAAGAATTGGAAGGCTCACCAGTGACCCTAACCTGGAGGCTTGGATATAGAAGTCTCTGATCTGGATCTTGGTATGGAGGTCTTGATAGCATATCGGCTATGAATTCCAGAAGATTAAGACAGAGATCGCCGAGCTCAAGATCATCTGGGATTAAAGGTGTGAGATTAAGACTGAGAGATCTCCCAGCTCAAGATCATCTGGGATTAAAGGTGTGAGATTAAGACAGAGATCCCTGAGCTCAAGATCACCTGGGACTAAAGGTGTGATGGCACACACCTTTAATCTGGGTTACACCTTCTGCTGGAGACCATATAAGGACACTGGAAGAAGGGAGACTAGCACTCGATCCTTCTCCTGTTCACCGAGTGGGACTGAGTAACGCTAGATCCTTGGACTTCCATTCACAGCTACTACTGAATCATTGTTGGGAATTGGGCTGCAGACTGTAAGTCATCAATAAATTCCTTTACTCTGTAAGTTCTGTGACTCTAGAGAACCCTAACTAATACAAGAGCTAAACAAAGAATTCTCAACTGAGGAATACTGAATGGCTGAGAAGCACCTAAAGTCATCAGGGAAATGAAACAACCCTGAGAGTCTACCTCACACAAGTCAGAATGATTAAGATTAAAAACTCAGGTGACAGCAGATGCTGGCAAGGATGTGGAGAAAGAGGAACACTTTTTCATTGCTGTTGGGATTGCAAGCTGGTATAACAACTCTGGAAATCAGTCTGGCATTTCCTCAGAAAATTGGACATAATACACCTGAGGACCCAGCAATACCACTCCTTGGCATATACACAGAAGATGCTCCAACTTGTAATAAGGACACATGCTTCACTATGTTCATAGCAGCCTTATTTATAATAGCCAGAAGCTGGAAAGAACCCAGATGTCCCTCAACAGAATAATGGATACAGAAAATGTGGTACATTTATACAATGGAATACTACTCAGCTATTAAAATCAATGAATTTATGAAATCCTTGGGCAAATGGATGGAACTAGAAAATATCATTCTGAGTGAGGTCACCCAATCACAAAAGAACACACATGGGATGCACTCAATGATAAGTGAATATTATCCCAGAAACTCAATTAATTAATTAATACACCACATGAAACTCAAGAAGAAAGAAGACCAAAGTGTGGAAAATTCAGTCCTTCTTAGAACGGGGAACAAAATACCCATGGGAGGAGTTTCAGAAACTAAGTGTGGATCAGAGACTGAAGGAAAGGCCATCCTGAGACTGCTCCACCTGGGGATCCATCCCATATATAGTCACCAAACCCAGATTCTATTGTGAGTGCTAACAAGTTCTTGCTGACAGGAGCCTGATATAGCTAGTTCCTGAGAGGTTCTGCCAGTGCCTGACAAATACAGAGGTGGATGATCTCAGCCAACTATTGGACTGAACACAGGGTCCCCAATGTGATAGAGACCCAATAGAGAAAGGACCCAAGGAGATGAAGGGGTTTGTAGCCCCATAGAAGGAACAACAATATGAACCAACCAGTATGCCCAGAGCTCCCAAGGACTAAACCACCAACCAAAGAGTACACATGGAGGGACCCATGGCTCCAGCTGCATATGCAGCAGAGAATGGTCATCAATGGGAGGAGAGGTCCTTGGACCTATGAAGGCTAGATGCCCCAATGTAGGGGAATGCCAGGACTAGGAAACAGGAGTGGATGGGTTTGTGAGCATGGGGAGGGGGAGGGAAGAGCGTTTTTGGAGGGGAAATCAGGAACGAGAATAACATTTTAAATGTAAATAAAGAAAATATCTAATTAAAAAAAGAATTTAAATGGTAAAATTTAGTACTGCAGGGTAATATAAACTATTAGCATTCTCTTATTTTGACTTTTGCTATAATCCAATTCTACTGGATTATTCATTTCTTTGCTCTTTGGATATTACAGGCAGAAAATTTGTCAATCATGTTTTTCATTCCATACCACACTATTATCTTATGTCCATGTAAAAATCATCTTGCTTTATTTATTTCCCTTTAATTTTTCATAGTCTGTCTTGTCTCTTCTAATTAACTCAATGAATTTGACTTATTTCTCTTAATGCAAGTGGAACATTCTACAAAATTTTACTTCTTATGGAAAAGAGATTATGTTTATATAGATAATATTAGATGGTAAATCTCATTCCTCTTATCTTTTTCCAGTTCTGTTTTACAAGTTCATGTTGCTAGGCACCATGAGCTATTTTTATCACACTGAGTCCATTTCCAGCATTTACAGATTGGAACATTTTGGATTCAAATCTAGACTATTGGCTTCTCTTTTAGTCTACATTCCTGCATACCAAACAATCGTGGGGATTTTATCTACTGTTGTCTTTATGGAGAAAGACACGTTCTGTTCTATCCTTGGGGTCTGTAATTCCTTGCTTCTCCCTGTAAGCATTGAGATTTTAAGTTAGTTGAAACTATGAAACATGAACATGGTACATGGTCCACTGCAGCCTGTTAAACTTTTACATTTTCTTCTCCTCAACCTGTCATTTTCCATACTGCTGAGCCTTCAGTTAAATCTCCAACTGCCAGTCCTTTTCTCTGTTATTAACAAGTTTTCGTCAAAACACAAAAAAATGATTTTCCCCCAATCTCCATAGTTTTAAATAACTTTTCCTTTAACTTTTCTATTATTTGAATGTGCACTTTTGTCCTTATTTATGAGCTATGACTTCCTTTACAGTCTCATTTCCTTTATTTGCCTTGTAACCCCCTTTTTTCTTGATCTTCTACACTCTCAAATAGTAGTAATTTGTGGGTCAAAAAGAGTCATGTCAGTAGAAAGAAAAACTGGTAAGGTCTACTAGGTTAAGTACCCCAGCAATTCTCATAATTGAGAATTGTAGATGTTTGAATCTGCTCTGGAACTTTTTTCGGTCCTGCGACACGTGACCATGACGTATCACTAAGAGGATCATGACAACTGTTCACGTGGGATAGAGCCCAGAGTTGCCTAGGCTAATGAAGGATCTAGATGGGCCCTGAGAGATAGCCAGTAAGTTTCCCATCCTAGGAATCCCTTCATGCAAAAGGCGTTTGATCTCTGCTCCACCCTGAGTAAGTCACGTGCATTGATATTTTTCCACCATGAGAAAACAGTTTGGACAAGCAAAGCACTATCATCTTCTTCAAGAACTGCTGTGTGTGGGGTGTGTGTGTGGGGAAGCCTTCTTCAGAGTCTAAGTCTCTCACAGAAGGCCTCTCCACAGTCCTGCTCCTCTCCCCTGAGCTAAGCTGGATTCTGCCTCCCCGACATCCCCAGGCGCAGGCTCATCTCAGTCCTGTGGGGCCCTTCCTCTGCGTGCCTAGTAGTTTGGCAACTACAGTCATGGCACCAGCTTGCACTGTTTCTCAACTTGGGAATTACGGGCTGGGGCCCTCCCCTTAAGCTACTTTCACTTCCCCTGAGCAGTGTGTCAAGTGTCTCAAGCTCAGCACGCCAAAGAGGGGAGAAAGGAACATAGCCAAGAGCTTCTGTGTTTTGCCTGCCTGACAGGTGTCCTAGTGCTCCAGTGGCAAGGTGAAACACAGTCCCACAGTGTTTCCTAAAAACATTTCCATCATCAAACAAGCCTTTCAGACATTGGCTTTGTAGAGGAACCTGCACACTCACTATGTGACTGGTTTATGTCTTGCGTGGCTTCTAACCTTGTTATCTCTGCTGAGATGGACATTGATGGTACATCCTTTTCTTTAAGGAACCTTCTGGGGTGTTGGTTTTCCTATAGATTTAATTTGACTTATAAACTTTTTAACTTTTGTCTGGCTTTTTGTGTGTGTGTGTGTATGTGTGGCCTGGAATGAGAGAACTGACAAACACTCAGCCATGAAGTGCAATGTAATCTAGCCAAGGCAGTCTGATTCACTTGGTTTATGTGTGATCCTTTCTTCAAGGACAAAATTTTCCTTTTGGTCCTCAGCTTTCTATCTGTGCAGTCCTATCATCTGGTCTTTTGTAGCTCTAATGGCTTTAATAGTTCTTAACATAAACTAGGGCTAATATTACTGGTTCAGAAAATATACAGATAAACACTATCAACAGGAACACTGGATTTTGCTGTCAATAATGCTTAATGCTAAAGAAAATTTTTAAAAAATTGACTGCAGGGATTGAGAGATGGTTCACTGGGTAGAAGTGCTTCATCACACCTGATGACCTGAGTATAGTCCACATGGTGGAAGGAGAGAGCTATCATTCGGAATCTGACCTCTCGCTTCTGCATGTAGGTGTTGGTATATGTGCCTACTCACTGTCCCATAAAACTAGAAAATAAAAACATGAACATTGAAGCTCAAAAACTATATTTTACTTCACTAGCTCTCTAGCCACCTTTGAACAGATAGGTTAATCATTAACCAAAGTTTTTATGCATTAGTCACTCTTCTTGGAGAATTTTCACAATTTCCATCCAAATAAAATCATTCTTATTCAGTCGTTGGGTATGCAGGCCTTTAAAGTCAAACAGTATTCCCTGCAATATGGTTAGAAATTGTATGGTCCATCTTTTTCTTTAAAGAACCTTCTGGGGTTTGATTTTCCTTTAGATTTAATTTGACTTATAAACTTTTTAACTTTTGTCTGGCTTTTTATTTTTTTTCCTGGAATGAGTGATCTGTCAAACAGCTATAAAGTGTAATGTAACCTAACTAAGACAGTCTCTTCGGTCTTGGAATATTTAAAATTATTTAGCATTCATTTCTCTGTTCCCTTGAGGTGATTGATCATGTTGGGTATGCACAGTCTCTTGGTTGAGATCCATCTAACCTTGAGATATCAAGTATCACTAGGAAATGATGATATATCTGTACTAAAAAGAAATTAAGAAAGGAAGGAAGAAAAGAAAGAGGCAAGGCAAGGAAAGGAAGAAACAAGCTTAAGACAGATATGAGAGGAGATGGGGGAGAAGTACAGAGGGTCAGAAATTTGAAAGTAGATGTATAGCAGTGGGGGAGGGGGAGCTGAGGGTCAGCCACTAGGAAGTCTCAGATGCTGGGGACCTAAGAGGTTCCCAGGACCCAACAGGGAGGACTTTAGCTGAAATACCCAATAAAGGCGAGATAGAACCTGTAGAGATCATACCCAGAGGTTAGGCACGGCCCCCAGTTGAGGGATGAGGCCAACCCACCCACCTCAAAAATATTAACCCAGAACTCCTCCTGTCAAAAGGAAATGTAGGGATGAAGAGTGGAGCATAGACTGAAGAAAAGGCCATCTAGAGTCTGCCCCACCTAGGGAGCCATCCCATCTGCAGACACCAAACCCAGATACTATTGTGAGTGCCAACAAGTGTTTACTCACAGGAGCCTGGTACACCTGTCTCCTGAGAGGCTTTGCCAGAAGTGGACCAATATAGATGTGGATCGGACTAAGTGGGGAAGTTAGGGCAAGGACTGAAGGAGCTGAAGGGGTTTGCAACATCGTATGAAAAACAGCATCAACCAACCAGACACCCCCCCCCCCCCAAAAAAAAGCTCCCAGGGACTAAACTACCAACAAAAAAGTGCACGGTGTCTGTGTGGCGGGGGTTGGGGGGTAGAGCATCACTCCAGCTGCATATGTAGCAGAGGATTGCCTTGTCTGGCACCAATGGGAGGGGAAACCCTTGGTTCTGTGGGGGCTTGTTGATCCAGGATAGGGGAATGCTAGGCTGAGCAACCTCATAGAGGCAGAGAGAAGGAAGAGGGGAGAGGAGTTTTGTGGAGGTGAAAGTGGGAAGGGGATAACATTTGAAATGTAAATAAATCAAATAGCCAGTAAGAAAAAAAAAAGACATTAGAAGATTCTGTTCACTTTTGAAAGTCATTTCTATGGAATTGACACTCTCATCTCAAAATTTAATAAGCCATGAGGTCTGATTTGATGTGTCTCTTCACTAAACAGGCAATAAACTGTAAATGAGTCAGCTGAGGGTTCAGCACAGTGGTTGTGTGTTTGCCAAGCTTGCCCTCAGTACTGCAAAGTAAATAAAAGAGCAAAAGAGATCAGATGCCTCTTAAAGCTGGAAACCCATGCAGCTCAGTAATGCTTGTCTCTCCGGTTGCCTCTCAATTTCTGACTCTCTCAGCAATACCTGTTGCAAACGTCTTCCCTTCATCCTCTGCCTCCTTTTGGAGACTGTGCTCGCTATGTGTCACTGTGGGAAAGGGCTCTTAGATGAACAAATCCCCTAAGATTTTATTTATATCGATGCAAAGCATTAGGTTATGATTATGGGCATTTGACAAAGGAACGTATAAAGAGCTTGCAGGTCTCAAGAATGATATCTGTGGAGTACAGCTTGAATGGCCGCCTTGCTGGTGAGGATTGCAGGGGGTATGTGTTGGGTCTAAGTCTTCCCAGTACCCATCAAATCAAACCAAATTAACCTGCCAGAGCAGATTAGCTCTGAGGAGAATAAAAGAAGCAGCCTTTTTCATGGAGAAGAGTCATTTTTATTCATGTGGGGGAAGGGTGAGATCTGAAATAATATAAGCTCTCTGCCAAGTTCTGAACAGTTGGCTCCCTCTTCACAGCATGCGAATATGTGTATGCGGCTTTATTTAATATTCTCTAATTATTGTGCAGCCAAGTACTGTCTTGATAGTCCTCTTTAGACTAGCTATTCTCTGTGCAACTCATTCAATAAAGCATCTTCAAGTTAACATGAATTAATTTATATTATATACTAACTATATACATAATTTAAATCACATATATTGACTGATACATAAGGAGAGTCAATAAATATTAGATCTTGTAATTGCAAAAATCAATGTCATTTATATGCAAGCATTGTATTTACAAAGGAAACACATAAATAATATAAAGTAGACAAATATTTGTATAAAGAATAAATAAAGGACATCACGTATAACCTAAGAAAATAGAGAAATCAATTAAGATATAATGTGCATAAGATTTTGGTGTCAAGAGATTGTTTGTAACTTAAATGGAATACTTGGATTAGCCTTAGGTAGGGAGCACCTGCCATCTGACCTCTGGCTGTCTTTCATAAACTGTTTCCTGGCTGTTGAGCCTTGACATTTCCCGTCTTTTAAGTTTCAGTTTTTTCAAAGTACTGTCAAAGGAGAGACTGACACGGATGTTATTGGTAATTGAACGTTAAAAACTGAAGAAGGAAAAACGTGCTTTCTAGAGGACACTAAGGATTTGAATTCTTAACTGGTCTCTAGCCGCGTCAAGTTCTTGGTGTGATGGTTCAGAGTTAAGGACTGAGTTCTACTTACTTACTTACTTTTCACCCATTGCCTTAAGATCATGTCTGCTTTTGCAAGCAGAGACTTGCAAGTTGCCTGGACTAGAAGTAAAGAAAGGCAAGCATTCAGGTTTGTGAGCATCCTTATCAGGACAGCATCTTGTTCTAGCAGTCACAGGCCTGCTCACAACAGCTGTCTCAGCACTGTGTCTATGTTGAGTAAGAGGTTGCACTGTATAAAAAGTTATTTCATAAAGTCATAAAGATATATGCAGGGTCTGTCTGCACATGCTGCTGCCTTAAGAAAATCATCTCACAGACTACCAGAGACTCCTTTCTTTCCCTACTTTTGATCTGCATTCACATTCTGTAAGAGTCCCGAATGGCACTTTAGGAGTGCGGATAAGATCGAACATAACATGACACTGTGCTAACAAATGCGTTTGTTATTGCTCTAGTGCGTCTTTTGACTTTAAAAGCAGCAGTGTGCCTCTGGACACTGCTGCCATTTCTCAAAGCATGGGTTGTGAAGTACCTGCCAGATTGTTGGCACGATTCTGTAACCACCGTTGATAGACTTTCGTTCTTAGCCAGAAAATAACAGCCCGTCAACTAAGGTTTACAAATGCAAGCTTTGACAGTAAATCTATTACCAAAGCCACCTGTAATTCAAGGTGAAGAAACTTTCCAAGTTGATATATGTCCTCAGCGGTGCCACAGGATATCTCAGAAGCTGATTCCATATTCTAGGAGAAAGAAACCAAACAGTTTTATCCCTAGCTATTATTCCTTCGTCGTAAAAGAAAGGCAAGGATCTCACATACTTATGTCAGTTTCAGAAATATCTGTAGAGCTTGTAAGCTAATGATGTAAGTCGTAATGTTTCAGGTAATAGTTTATTAATGGAGGACTGAGTAGATTCTGGGGTTATGTTAACAGATGTCTAGGGAAGATCTGTGGAAGTTAAGCAACCTAGCAAAATATATAACTAGTGAGGAGCGGCTGTTGGATGTGGTCATACTGAAGGCACAAACAGACCCTGGTAAGAGCGATGGCTTTGTGCTTTTGACTGGAATGCACTTTAATCTCCTTTCCCATCATAACAACCAAGCATCACCTCCTTTTTAAGAACTCTCCAATTTGCTCCCTTGCACACCAAAGCTGACCATGCTCTCTTCCTATGTTTTCCGGTTTCCTCACACGCTCAGCACATGTTGATTATAACATTTTATTTAACTGACTCCACTTTTTTTTTTTTTGGCAGACAACTATCAGAAGAATCAACAGATTTAGATTTTTTCTCCCATTTACTGTGAAATGGTATAATATATGATATGGTATGGTATAAGATTTCTTGTTACTATGATATGAATTTTTGCTCTCCCTCCCCCCCCCCCAAACACATATCTCTAATATAACACAATTCATTGGAAATTTCAGTCTTGAGAGNCCCAAGGGAACTGTGGGGCCTTTTCTGCTGGATCAAGCTCCTACTATCAGTTTCACTGTCTCTGGTCTTGGCAAAACCCGGGACAGACTGAAGGCTGGAATGTGCTGGCATGTGGGCACAGAACTGCCATCTGTTCCTCAAGCTCCTCCTCTGAACAGCTCGCATCTCACTAAAGTGATGAAAAATATGGATGCTGGATAGTTTCATCTTCAATTTTACTCAACATTCATTTCAAGAAAAAACAAAATACCACAGAACAGTAGCAAAGGTCAACCCAATTGTTATTATAAAGGAACAGAGAAAATCATTGACATTAAATTTTTTAAAATCAGGTACTATGAAGCTGCCTTTGAGAAGGCAGATGTGGCTTCTTTTGTTAACTACTTTGGTTTCACATTGAAACATCCTGAAGGTATTTCCTTTATAAAAAAATATTGGAACTACTTATTCCTAATTTGGACTATACTGCCTTGCAGAAAAGCTGAAAAATGATAGCTCCATTCAGAGGAGAATCTCTGTCCTTTCTCCTATCTAAACTCATTGCTAAAGCCTGAAAACAGACATTTGAGAAAGGATATATTTACATTAACATTTTAATTGTATTTCAGTCACTGATAACACAAAATATAAATGCTACTCTTTTTTTCCCAGGCCTCTGGAATGCTTGCGGAGCACTGGAGATGGGTCATGTTTGATACACAGTCAGCAAGAAACAGCAGATCGGCTGAGATAGTGCCTTTCTCATAGGTGAAATCCAGAGATAGGTGGAATGTGGAACAAGTAAGTGTACTGAGAGACCAGGGGCTGTACACAGGAATTTCCCCACCACAGTCAGCAATATTTAAAAGCATTAATATGTTATTCCCTTGAACTGCTAGACAAAGACATGGGAACTGGCCTAAAACATTGAAATAGGATGGGGCACAGTTAGTATCCATGAGAAACTCCTCACCACCACCGGCTCTGTTTCTATTCTCTCTCTCTCTCTCTCTCTCTCTCTCTCTTTCTCTCTCTCTCTCTTTCTCTCACTCTCTCTCTCTCATCATTTCAGGTTTATTACGAAGAATACCCTGTGGTCACAAAAAAGCTCAAATTAAAAGGGGATGAAAATTCTGAAGGCTCAAGGCAGTTAAGGTTGTACTTTTTCCATTCCTCTTGGAACTAAGAAGGGAAATGAGAAAAGGCCCACTGAAGTCCCTCAGCTACTCTGACCATTCCTTAGGAATTGGAAGTAAGAGTTTACAAGTTTGGCTTTTACCCCGAAGGCAACTAGATGTTGGAAATTCAAATATGGCCAATCGCTTCAATTCTTGAGCCTCCTAACACGTGTGGCAAGAACTGCATTAAAACCGCACATCTAATGACATGGTGTTCAAAATACAGTTGCTCTACTTTTCTCTATTCTAACTACCATTGATTTTGTTTTTCTCATTTTGTATCTGTCTGTGGAAGATGAAAGAGGATTGATGGGTTGCGGGGTGGGGTGGGGGGCATTTCTAAAGGGTCAGATTTGAGAGGAGGGCATGTAGAACTCAATAAGATGGCCTAATACAGTTGCAAAAACCCCTGGCAAATCCATGTTAAGAGAGAAAGAAAAGGCATATTCTCTGCTACAGGTGCAGTCCTTTTTTGCTTCCAAATCCTGAAGGTTCTTCAGTCCGATTGAGGTAGTGACCTGTAACCAGTCTTGGACTGGACACTTAAGGACTGATAAATATTGTGTCTCTCATCAAACATCAAAAGTTTTATAGCTCACTATTTAAAAAAAGACAAATTACAAAATTAAAACATAAAAATTTGTGGAATATAAGCTTCGGGTAACACATGACCTTCAGGAAGGACACAAAGCCAAGACTACAGAAGAATAACAAGAGAAAACCAGGCTAAGGCCTTGTGGTTAAGAAACAGAGAGACATAACAGACTGTTTCCTTTTGGCTTAGTTAGTTAGCCTTCATTAGTTAGCCTTCCCTCTGGATACAGGGCAGGACACTGGCCACATGGGATTTTTACAGAAGATAAGAAAATTAAGCCTAAGGAAAATATTTCCTATGCTTTGCTTCAGGACAAAAATGTAGAAGAGGAATTTTCTAGTTGAAAATGCCCCTTTCAATCGCTTCAGGTAGGTTATGTGTATGTTTGTATGTTTGTGATATTTATAGTTTATCAATCTATCATCTATCTATCTGCCTATCTATATATTATCTGTCCATTTTCATCTATTCATATGTATGTATGTATGTATGTATGTATGTATGTATGTATGTATGTGTGATGTATATACGTCTGGATATGGGATATACTAATCAAGTGTGTGTTTGCAGAAAGAAGTTGATGGTGTTGTATGCCTTCTTCTATCACTCTCCACCTTATTCATTGAGACAGGATATCTCCCTGAATTCAGAACTTTCTGTATTGGCTACCTTGGCTAACCAACAAGTTTTCAACATTCATCTGTCCCTGCCTTTCAGAGATGAGGTTATTAATGAGAGCCACAACACCCTGTTCTTCCTGGTAGGCTGGGGATATAAATTCACATCCTCATGTTTAAGCATCTAGCCCATTATCCACTGAACCATTTCCCCAGTCTCTACATCTATAGTTTTGTCACACTAAAATATTCAGTATATTAAGGTGCCATGTTCGGGAGAAGTGTTTCCTATACTCCCTCAATATCAAATTAGAAGAAAGGGTCAACTACAGGCTAAAATAATGAGTGGACAGCAGAACTGAACTGATTCAGGATGCACATGACAGATGACTGTTCAGCCAACATCCTTCTAACTGCAGGGCTCCAGTATGATGCAATATCCTGAAAACGTGTTAAGGAAGTGACCATGGCCCCTGGAGAGGACTCACTAAGACCTAGATTCCTTATTTCCTTGAATCCTTTATCAGATCCAATATGTATATAGATTACTGCTTCATTGAACTCCCTCAAGGCTCAAAAAAAATCATCATTAATTTTTGAACATTGCTGGGCATCCTGGAATCCACTAGGTTTCTATAAAATTTATTGATTTCATTCTGAGGATGAATCTTAAAAATGTCATGTGGCCTCCAACAGGTATGGAATGGGTTCTTATTCAAATAATTTCCTCATTTTAATTTGCTGTTTCTGAATACACAATTTATAGATTAGTTAGAAGAATTGTTTCTAGAATTTGCAGGTTCTACAATAAATCTTATTATTCTCTATGATTTCACCTATAGAAAGAATATGATGGATTTATATGCTTTATTAAATAATAATATATATTTGTTATTATCATAAATATCCAGAGTAAACAAAATGTATATATTGGCATAATATAAATATTAAAAATGAGAGAGCTACAAAAAGAGAATTTCTGATAGTAAAGCACTATGAATAGCATAGAATCTATAATTACAGTGTTACAGTCAAGAAACACAACATACTAAACTTCTACAGAAGCAAATTTGTATAGGCAAACTCAAATATTCTTTTTTTTTTTCTGGTGAAATAATTTGTCTAACCTTTCCTTTAAAAATCACACATTTATTTCACAAAGGAAGAGATTTTAAGGGAATGTCTTTCATCAGTAATTTTACTGCAGTCTGTAGTTTAGAGGAGACTGTTTATCTTATGAGTGCCTGGTGAGGCGCCCTGATTTTCTAAGCACAGAGTGCTGACAAAGCAGTTTTGTATCTCATAATCAGTTGAGCCATTTCTCTGAGTCCCGTTTCTTGATGGAGCTCCTTCCTGCTGTGAAGCCTACACTTAATTCAGATTTATACATTTTGTCTGTGTGAAGCATTTTCTACTAGGTGCTAGAAAGTCTCTCATATAGCTTTTAAGCTTTAGACTGAGGATTTACTTCTATTCAAAGCATCTATGATTCTACATCCAGTGAATTCTTTCTTTTCTTTATGTTATTTATCCTTCAGAAAACATACACACAGAGAGTCACAGACAGACAGACACATAGACAGACACACACACACACACACATAGACAGACAGACACAGACACAGACACACACACACATACACACACTGGGGGTGTAGGGGCTGCACAAATATACTATATGCATCATGCAATCAAAACAATAATTGAGAGTCTTTGCAAATCCTAGGCAGGAGATACTAAGAGCTCTTGACTAATCATAATGACCAGATTTCAGTTCCCAGAACTAAAGCATTCTGAAAAAAAAAAACAATTGATTTTAACTCCAGCTCTGAAGAATCCAACACCTTCATCTGGCTTCTGTCCACTCACAGGCGTGCATACATCACACATGCATACATACACTTATACAAAACTCCAGGGTGTCATTACTTCTCATAATTCCCTCTACTTCTCCAAAATTGAAAGGTCTAGTTCATCTCAAATGAGTTCAGTTATTCTGAGGTTTGTTTTAAAGCTCCAAGATGACTTCATGAAGGGTATTTCATAAAGTATATTATTAACAAGTTTCTTTGGTCTTTTCCTTCTGAACTTCTTTCTTTCTTTTTTTTTCACTACTTCTTATACTTCTGTTTACTTCCATGTCAAAACGAATAGTTATTAATTATCATTTAAAAATAAATGATTAAGCCGGGCAGTGGTGGCACACGCCTTTAATCCCAGCATTCGGGAGGCAGAGACAGGCGGATTTCTGAGTTCGAAGCCAACCTGGTCTACAAAGTGAGTTCCAGGACACCCAGGACTATACAGAGAAACCCTGTCTCGAAAAACAAAAACAAAGTAATAATAATAAAAATAAATAAATAAATAAATAAATAAATAAATAAATAAATAAATAAATGATTAAAATACAACCTAAGAGGCCAAGAACTCTGAAGTGACAACTTTTGCATGCTCTCTCAGCTAGCAATTCCCATCCCCCTCTGTCATTCTGAAAATTTTGTTCCTTTCTTCTCTAATAAAAACTGTAGATGATTGAGGGTATAATGGAGCTCAATTGATTAGTTAATTAATAGGTTAATTAATTAATTGATTTATTGTGTGATGGTGATGGAATTATTGGGAAGTAGGGTATAGTTAGACATTGCTGAGGGCCTGAACTAGAAAGATATACAAGATTCCAAGCTACTTCTTCCTGTCTTTGTTTTTGGCTGTATTGTGGTGAGCAACTTTACTTACATTCTCTTCCCCCACAGTGTTTCAATCTCATCATAGTTAGGGGATATTAGGAATCTTAAGAGTGGAAAATTTGGACTGATAATGGAAATCCCGAGACCAAATATACCTACAAGATGTCTCTGTCAGGTATTTTTCCCAGTCCCTTGAAGTTCGAGATTCAAGTGATTGTGACCTCAGAACTGAACATAGGTCCTCTCTAAGTGCACTTAACTGATATCTAGCCCATAGCTTAAAGATCTTTCTCCTTCTTCCTCCTCTTCCTCTTCCTCTTCCTTTTCTTTCTCTGCCTCTGTGTATGGCTCCTAACCAGTATGTATGTATGTATGTATGTATGTATGTATGTATGTATGTATGTATTATTCTCTCATACAATTTATTCCAACCACATTCCCTCCTTCCTCCACTCTTCCCACCCTAACCCCCACATTCCCTTTCCCCCATATCCACTGCTCCTCCACTTCTATTCAGGAAAAAAAGAAGTCCTCTCAGTGATATCAACTGAACATGACATAAGAAGATGCGGTAAGACTCGGCCCAAACCCTCATATCAAGGCTGGGCAAGGCAGACCAATGGGAAGAAATGGGTCCTATGACCAAATGAAAGAGTCAGAGACACCTCCTCTCCCACTGCTTGGAGTCTCACAAGGACAAAAAGCTACACAAACATAGCATATAATGCAGAGCACTTAGCTCAGCCCCACCCCTCACCCCCGCACACTCCCTCATTGCCATTCAGATGGAGGCCTGATGAGTGGATTCTTTTTCTTGTGACTCTACCCTTTGGCTCCTAGTATCCTTCTCCCCCTTCTTTCATGGTAACCAAAGTATTTTTAAAACATTTTTTTTTTGTAGTTTATCTGAGATCCTTAGTGCATCATCCTACCTTGTACTGTGACACACAGAGCTACTTTCTGGAAAAATCATACGTTAGTCATCACAGGTCCGTTTACTCATCACTGAGCTTGTTAAATGCTTTCATATCTTTGTTGATAAACTGCTGTAGAAAGGACTGGAAGCAAGTCTCTTAATCACCATGAAAAACTTCAGTTTTAATTGGCATGGATCTGCCAGTAAGCATTGTATACACTTGTTCAACCTTGTAAGAATCCACTGCATTGAGTGATGCAGCCTACAATCTTACCCACACTTTACTAGTGTTGGCAGTTTTTTTTTTAAGATATTTGTTTTCACCTTAAAAGCATTAGATTTATTTTGTTCTGTTTAAATTTTAATTATTAATTTATTTCTGCAATAGTTTCACACACCTGACATGATGTACCACTGTGCTATACAGCAGCCCTTGATTTCATGGGTAGTTCCATGAGGCATGGCTCAGTCTCCTTGAACACAGACTGATCCTGCTGACCTACAAACTATTTTTGTGAACCTTTTCTGATAAACTAATTATTAATTTTTATAAGATAGACATTGTATAAATAGTTCATTGTTATATTAATTTCAAGTTTTCTTTTATTATGAAAGCTTGAGAAATCTTTTTTTTTCTCCCCTAGGCTTTAGGTAACAGATGGCTCTTCTAAAATCCTTCACAGATTGCTGCAAGAGGTACAGTGACCTCAGATACGTGTAGTGGTAGTTTCCTGTCAGATAATTATTCCTGTCCAGGTGGCTAAACACGTTTTTAGTGTGTATCAGTCAGTTCTCAAAGATATAGATATGCTAGAACATATATGGTAATAGGAAGGGATTTATTAGGGGGGCCGACAAGATCAGAGGCTGGACAAGTCTATAACGAGTGCTTCAAAGATGGTGAGGCAAGAATGACAGTAGCTGCTCAGCCCAACAGGTCAAATGTCTGAGATCAAGACGGTCACAATTATGAAGGCCCATTCTGAGTCTGAAGTCTAGCAAACTACCCTGAGAACCTTTGGGCTTAGACCACATTCCCAGGTTACCGGAGCTGGTGTCAAATTCCCAAGACGATTACAACAGCAGAAATGCACTTGCCCTAGAAGACTTGAGCTTACAAACATGGATACGTGGATTTGTCCTTGTACTTTTTGGTTTGTCTGAACTTGCAGCTCATACGGTGGAGGGAGGCTGCCAACATGGAGGGTAGATCTTGCCTCATGTCTTACTGACTTCCTTGGCAAACCAGTCTCTGGACACCATCGTTGACACACAGTACTGCTTCTAGGTGTTTCTCAGTGCAGTAATGATCAACCGTCACAGTGACTAGATACCCCATACTTTGGACTAAAGAGCCTCATACTCTTTCTCATTATGTCACTCTCATTGAGGAGAATGCCCCTCTTTGATGGAGAAGGGTCGTGCTGCAGAACTGTGACTAAAGCCTTGAGCTCTGGAACTAGCTTATTAGAGTTCACTTCCTTGTTTTAATTCACGCTATGATTTTGTGGACTCCTCGTGCAGCCTTCTTTCCATTTGGATTTTCTTACTTATGAGGAAAGGTATGATCACAGATTTACCTCGTGGCTTTGATTTTGGGCTAAGGTGAAATTAAGCCCTTGATGTGAGTTGGAGATTTTCCCAGTTAACTGCTGTTTTCACAGAAAAGATAAAGGAAGAGTCAGAGGCTATCACGGTCCCCTTTCCAGATTATTGCTGGAAGGTATAGAACAGTAGCTTTTGTTGGTCTGTTTTCACACCAACCATTATTATATGGAACCTACGATCATCCTCATCCTCAGCACTGCCCAGCAAGTGAAGTCCATTCTTATCGTTGTATTTCGTACATCTTAGAGGCGGAGTCTCCTTCATTAAGCTTTCTGTCCCTCTGGCTTACGCATGTTTACAAACGTGGTGGTTTCTCTTACTGGTATCTACACATCCTTCCTCTTTACCACAAAAGGGGATATTTGCAGGTTAGAGGTCTTATCTTCTAACCTCTAGAAACACAACTTCCTACTGGTGTTAATCCTGACCCAGGAATGCCCTTCTTTCCATGTTGGCACCTCTGCATTTACCCAAGGCTTCCATCTATTCCAGGACAAGGACGATTCCATCACAGTTGTTCTGAATTAGGTCTGCAGTTACGTTTGACTCTCAATATATGTATTATCAAAGGTAAAGTTGCCTACAAGCCACAAAAAGGACTTACCAGGTGTGGATTTCACCAGCATGGAAGCTTTATTTTTCTAGAAGATGTAAAAGGTACCATAGCCTGTAGCAGCTGTATTCCTGTTGCACAGGAAGCTGTTCCATTGCTGTCTGTGGGACAGGAACTTCTTTATCCTTTGACATTCTCACCAGATGAAATAGATTTGGAATCTCAAAATTAGAATCTGAGTTTCTGTTTATTCATTCCTTCTCTTTTGTTTCATTATTCAGCTTCCAGGGACTGTGAAGTTTTGTACTAATAATCTTTTTTTGTTTTTTGTTTGTTTCTTCCTGTAAAATGTTTGGTAAGTCCCTTTTTATTTTGGCACAAAAATACTCCAAAGGAGTAGTCGGCAACAGGATGAGATGAACACATTCCTCTTCATTTTATCTACTGAGACTGGTTTCAAAAGTAAGAACAATGAACTAACTGGTTAGTGCAAAATATTTCTACTCAGCAAATTCATTCCATTTTCCACCTAAGACTGAGCCAGTGTTGCATTAGGAGAAAGTTAAAATGGCTTTCTTATTTGATTTGCCTTTCTATCAGAAAGTTCTTAAGTTTTCCTAGCTTTTGCATGAAGGCTTGACATTAAGTCTTGAGTAGTTCTATTAAAGTAAAAATATACTTGAAGCAGAATGACTCATTTGATTGAGAAGTTCACAAGCATTTTGGGGTGTTTTCAACAACCCTTAAAAACCTCTCTCTTAAAGCCAATGCTTAAATCTACATGAAAAACATTTTTAACAAATCCAAACTTTATAATGTACATACTATATATATACATGTACATACTATATATATAATGTACATACTATATACACTCACATGTATAACTACACCTAAACCTTTATTTTAAGGTATTTTACAACTAGATAGTCTTGATACATGAATTTCTGTTCATTGGAGCATATTTATGGAACTAGTCAAAGGTAATTTCTGATATATAATTAAGGTATTATAATACTTATCTTAATTTTAAAAATATAATCATACTTTTATAAAATATAGTTAGCATATCATTTACATATTGTTTAAACATCAAGTCCACTTCAGACATAAATCACAATATGATTTTATGCAAAATATAACAAATAAATTAATGAGTATTAAAAAAACAGAAATGTACTCTTTAAAGGGATAAAATTTTCCAAGAGATCTGAGTGAGCCCAATCTATTTAAAACATTTCTTTACCATGATGTGGCATTATCTATTATTATATATTTAAATTTCAATATTAAATTCATCGTAGGTAAATCACTATCTAATAAATATTCTAATAATTTAAAAAGTCTCATGGAAGCTTAATAAATAAAAATAAGCAGTATCTATTCAAAGCATGTAATTTGACATATGTGTGTAAGTGAATCCAGAACAGCTGTGACAATGAGGATATCCATCATCCTCAAAGGCTTCCTGAAGCCCTTTTATAGTCCCTCCCTCCCACAGCAATATATTCTCGTCCTCAGGCAACCTCAGATTGCTCCAATGTTTGTTAACATTAAATGTAAATGAAATCAGGTGGCATATCCCTTTTCTGTGAGGCTACATTCAGTCACTAAACTGCTTTAAGATTCAAACACACTGTCATTTGGCCATTGTCTGTACTGTTGTACATACACACACACACACACACACACACACACACACACACACACACTCACGTGAGTGTGTGTGCATCCTATTATCATCAAATGCTCTGATAAAAGTAGCTTAAGAAGAAAAGTGTTGTCTCACAGTTCCAAGCTACAGTCCATTACAGTGGGGAAGTAAAGGCAACAGGAACTTTAAAAGCAGCTGGTCAAGTTTCATTCTAA
>CACVCL010022368.1:0-42290 GCA_902729485.2 Mus minutoides | reverse complement strand
TTCTTCAATTTTGTCTGAGGAAAAGAGAAAAGAAGAAGCACACATCAATCATAACAAATAAGGAATATGGTAAAGCAGGCACATTACTCATAAACAGTGACAGACATGTAACACACTGAAACCATTTATTTGGGAAATTTTTACTATTAAAGTGAGGGTACTTCCCTTCAAATTTGCAACTCTGATCAATTTGTAGTTATGAGAATGTCTCTAAATTATTGTCACCATAATGCAAATTACTACATTCTTATTTGTTTGTTCATTCATTCACTTCAACAGACAAGGTCTTGTATAGCCCAGGCTGGCCTCAAACAGTGGAAGATAGCCTTGAAGTTATGATCCTTCCACTTCCACCTCCAAAGGGCAGTGAGTTTTGGTATTCACCTCCATGCCCAATTTACTTGGTGGTAGAGATGAAACTCAGGGTTTTAAGCATGATGGGCAAGAATTCCACCAGCTGAGACAGACCCAGCCTCGCACTGCATTCTAGATACTCAATTTTATAACCGGGAACTATTTTTGTGGGTTAAAAAGTATGTCTAAAAAATAATCATTTTCTTCTATATAACCCAGTATCTGTTAAAATAAATGCTCACTAGATTGGTATCAGTGTGACTACACCAGACGGTGCCTCGGACTAACAGCCTGAGTGTCCCCCGGGGGTTCATGTTGTAAGGCTGGTCTTTAGTGGAGCCGTGTTACAAAGTCCTAGAGTGTTAAAAAGTGGGAATACTTAGTGCCTGCATGCAGGGGAGGGGGCAGTCTTTAGGTCAGAGGAAACTGCTCTCAGAGGGACTGTGGTAGTTTTCACGGGCTTGAGTCAGGTCTTGAAAGCGACGTTGTGCAGAACAAGCTTGGCTACTCCCCAGCCTCTGCCTTTCCTATGTGAATCTACCACGAGGAGACCCCAAGATATGACCTACCATGAAGTGCTCCAGCACACTGTGCTGACTGGCCTGAGGCCAAACTGGCTCTAGCAGAGCCTGCACCTATACTATTTAGACTTTTAATCTTGAACTGAATAAGCCTTCTTCCTTAGAAGAATCAGCCTGGTGTATTTCATTACAGTGACAGAAAAGTACCTAGGACAAAGACAAGAAACAACGCTAATGAAAGACTGAGACAATGAATTGAAGAGTGCTGTGACAGAGTACTGCCTGTCCCTTGACAATGCCATAGAGTACCTAAAAAGTTGGAGGATGGGCCAACCAGAGCAAGTGGGGCTGACAGAAGCCAGCAGAGGTCCTGAATTCAAATTCCTGATAACAACATGATGGCTCACAACCATCAGTACAGCTACAGTGTACTCATATACATAAAATAAATATATAAATAAATAAATCTTAAAAAAAAAAAAAAGTTAGAGGATGTGTCAAAGAAACAGCACAGAAAACCATCGTGGAACTACTGAATAAGTACAAAGCTCCAAAGGCAGGTGCAGCCCAGAGGCAGGTAGGACTGGAGAGATAGCTCAGTGGAGAAGTGTTGGCCCTGGGTTCAAGCCACAGCACTGCAAGCACAAACAAACGCACGTGAGGAGCGTTACAGTTTAGGGAGTGATGGGAGTGCGGCCACAGGCTCTGCCGGTCACCAGGCTGTGGCTCCAGGCAGAACCAGGTTTTATAAATACATCCATGTTCAGCTCTTTTTGAAGGTTGTAAGGTTGTAGAGACTTGCCGATGGTGGATATAATCATTTGAGTCTACCGTCAGACCCAATGCTGATGACAAAGGGCGCAGACTTCCTGGGGTACTACTCGGTACGCCATTAAGCATGGTGCCAGCAACCGCATAGCATTTTAGATATCTCAAAGTATAATTGAGATAAATGCTCTACAATGTTGTGCCACGTGGATGATAGCCTCTGGCCTCTGCCACATGCCACTAGCCCTGAACTGTCTACAATACAGTACCTATCACTCTTAGCCAGGGAGTCCATGGCCTCTAGCACAGGACCATACTCTAAATAAATCAAAGAAGCACTCCCCACTAGGGCTCCTTACCTCCCACCTCCTGCCAGAAAGTCAGAGCTCAAACCACCTTCAGTTCACTCATCAAACTTCCTCCAAATGTTCAGGGCTCGTATAGGCACAGCGGGGGCCACAGAAGGCAGGGAGCAAGCTAATGTAACCTCTGAGGCCTTACACTGCGTTTCCATCCTGAGGAATGGATGCACACCCCCTCCCCAAAACCTTGTCTGTTTGCTTCCTGCTAGTTATCATCAGAAGGCAAGCACAAGAGGCTTGGGAAAACACAGCTAACACTGTGTGTGTGTGTGTGTGTGTGTGTGTGTGTGTGTGTGTGTGTGTGTGTGTGTGAATGTGTGATTGGGTGAATGTCTGTCTGTCTATCTGTCTGTCTGTCTCAAAGCATAACATGGTACCTGGGATTGGAGCATGTTTAATACGTGCAAGACCCTAGAAACACCCCAGGCANTAGTTAAGATACCAAGGCTGGCCATCTCTCTATGGTTAGTTAAGATACCAAGGCTGGTCATCTCTCTATGGTTATTTAAGATACCAAGGCTGGTCATCTCTCTATGGTTATTTAAGATACCAAGGCTGGTCATCTCTCTATGGTTAGTTAAGATACCAAGGCTAGTCATCTCTCTATGGTTAGTTAAGATACCAAGGCTAGTCATCTCTCTATGGTTAGTTAAGATACCAAGGCTGGCCATCTCTCTATGGTTAGTTAGGGTGCCGAGGCTGGCCACATCTGTGTGGATATTTAGCATACTGATGCTGGTCACCTCTGTGTGAATGTCATACAATTCCTTACAAAAATGACCCTGACCACAAAATGCTGGTCTTCATTTTTCAATTTTCAATTCGGTTGCCTTTTGTCTCGACAATAATGCTACACAGACTTGGGCCCTGACTTAGAATAACTGTATTCAGCACAGGACGTGTTCACCTGCAGCCCCAGTTCAATAGGCAAAGAACATCTTCAATTAGAGAACTGGGGGAGCTTTGCTTCTGTCTTCACACCTAACTTGCGCTTCACAATTCTAACAAGCAGAATGTACTTTGAACACTATCTCTGAAATTTCAGATCGTGGCCGTGTATTCTGTGTTTGTAGTTCATACAAGATAATTTGCCAATATTTCATGAAATATATACTTTTCAGTGTGACCTGGAACAAGAAACACAGTTTTACATTATTTTCTTTTTCGGGGTTGGGGAGGGAGAGAACAAGGCTAACTCAGCAACAAATGTGTCCACACCATTGTCCTTCACGTCCTTTACTACTAAGTATGCAAAGCCCTGTCCTCAGAACACTTCCTTCAGGACTGAGCGGCAGCTGCCAGCTATAGCCTGACATCCTGATGAAACGAAGCATCTTTAGTAATGGCAACATCCGGACAGTTACTCTTGATAATCAGCTTCATAGCACTTAGAACCGGAAGGAGACAAACCTCTGTCTGGATAGCCTTTCCAAAGAGACTTTCTGCAGTGGGAAGATCCACCGTGAATGTAGACAGTTATCACCCCATGAGGTGGATCCATGGACTAAATACAAGGAGAAAGTATCCCCTCTCTCAGCTTTCTGACCACAGACACAGTGCCACTAACATTCTGCCACATCCAGCCACATGTGCACATACTCTTCAACATAAGGAACATTCCTAGTCTTTGCTAACCTCCTAAGCTAGTGCATCTGCCATTACTAGCAACCTCTCTTTGAATATTTATTTATTTATTTTGGTTTTTTGAGATAGGGTTTCTCTGTATATCCCTGGCTGTCCTGGAACTCATTTTGTAGACCAGGCTGGTCTCGAACTCAGAAATCTGCCTGCCTCTGCCTCTGCCTGTGGGATTAAAGGCATGCACCACCACGCCCGGCTTACTAGCAACCTCTCTTAACTTACAAGCTCTGTATCTCCATGACCTCTGGACCAAGGTAGGGAAGAGAACCAGCCCACTCTGGCTAACCTAAAAATGGAATTCTAGACTACTGATGTTTCACATCACAGAACAGTGAAATAAACGAGAAAAAAAACCCCACAAATCCAACTCTGAATTAATGAACCTAACTAATATGATAAACTGGAAAAGAAAGATAAAATGTGATCCAGTTATCAAAGCGACACAGGAAGAATAATGTGACTTTGCAGAATGACTTTGCAGACCACAGGAAGACAATGGAGTAAGGGAGGGAGAAAAACTAACTGGCTTTCAGTAAAGCGTCAGGCCCAGAGGTTTGTCACATTCTTTCAGAAGTAAAAAAAAATCCAGCACTTTCTAAAGAATTCCAAAAAAGAACATTCACAGGTGTTCTGACTTACTTTCCAAAGCTAATATAAAAACCAACACTTTGAACAAGTTTTATACGAATATAAATCTATGCCAAGAAGACCATTCACATCACAGATAACCACACTAAAGTAACGCACCATAAACTCATCAACAGCATAGTACAGGCCGAGCATCCCTCAACCTAGCAGAGTAAAACCAGAGGAGGAGGAAGAGGAGGAGGAGGAAGAGGAGGAAGAAGAGGAGGGTGAGGAGGGAGGGAGGGAGGGAGAGAGAAAAAGCGCCATACACACCTAAAAGCTAAGGATCTCCAATTAAACTGAAACACAAAGCTACACATCCTCAACAATGTTATACCAAAACCAGACTTGGTAATTCTCACTAGTGTCAGCCCTGTACTGCAGTCACTTTCTAGCTGAAATCACAATGTCTGGAAAATGCAAAAACTATCTAAACAGTCACCTATGATATAAAGATATTGACACTGGCATGTTTTCCAGGACATGTTTCCACCATCTTCTCAATGGTAACAAGTGCTTTGCCTACTGTGCACTGGACACAAAGCATGACAGCACCCATTTCTCTTTCACTCCTGAGGATTTCTGACGCAGCAAATGTAGTAGTAGTCATGGTAACTATGGTAGAAGATAAGGAAGCCAGACCTTTTCATTTTCATTCATTCATACACTTTACATCTCAATCAAAGCCCATGCCTTCTCCTTTTCTCCCAGTCCCACCCTTACAAGTTGCCTTCTCCTCCTCAGAGAAGGAGAAGACCCCCTTGGGTGCCACACCCCACCCCTTGAAACATCAAATTGCAGCAGGAATAAATACATCTCAGCTTGGTCTTCATGCAGGTCCCCTAACTACTGGAGCAGGGACTGTCTCTGACTCTGTTGCCTACCATTGGATCCCTTTACCCTAGCCAGACCATCTTGACTGACCACTAATGCCAGAGTCCACTGAACATGGATTGCTAACCTTGTCAGCAATAGATTCCAACAAATATGTGGCCATGTATGTAAGCCCCTGCACACTCATATGTGTCTGCATATACATGTTCACACACACACACACACACACACACACACACACACACACACACACACACCTAAGGAAGTAGAGACTCAAGAAGTATAGACATCAAACACTAAACAAAGCTGCCACATGCTGCCCTAGTTTTCTGGACGGTTGGTTGTCCACCTCATACCTTGTCAGCAAATAATACATGTGTTTCCTCCTTGATAAATTTTACATTGTTCCAGAATCAAAGACAAAAGACTAACATAAAGGTCTATTTGCTTAGTCAAAAATATAGAAAAGTAGGTACTGTGTATCTGCTTGGCTGGCCAACAGATGGCCTACGGTTGAAGTGACTCCCTATTGCATACAATTTTCCTCTGAGATGAAGACACCCCTTCCTGCAGGAAGCTCCATAAGCAGGAAAGTAAGCAGGTCAAAATAGCTTCAGGAAGTCCCTGAATCTGACTAAATTCACTAGAGCCCTCCATGCCAGAGTAAGCAATAAGAGCTGAGCCCCTCAGACAGGAGAAAGCTGAGTTCAAAGACTCTAACACCAGACCAGAAGCCTGGAAGATACAGAAAATGGCAGAGCTGCCTAAAAGAGGTTAAGATCAAATGAGGAGCCTGGAAAGCACTCTCTCCAAGCTGCTGAGTTGCCTGTAGGCTGTGCAGTGGGCTCCAGGGTCCCAGCATCTGTGAGATGTCACCTATGCTGGCTTGGCTTTGGTGATATAGTTGTCTTTGACCCATTGGTTCACCAAGTGTGCCTGTACGTTGATCTGTTCTGGGATCTCTATCTGAGATCAGCAGACCCGTGTGCTGCATCTCCACATAACACTCCAGCCTTCCGCCATGCCCAGGGCCTTCATCACACACTCGCCCTCAGGAACAGACACTCACAGCATGCTGGTTATAACTGTCCTACAAGCTAGGTAAGTCATGTTTGGGTATTTCAGGGTTTTGGTTCTTTCTGTTAGAACAGGATGGTCGAAAACAAGGCTGATCTGCTAGTGCTGGGGCAGAGAGGGGAACAGAGGCTCTCACAGAAAGAGACAATGCAAATGGAGATAACAAGTCTGATAATGCAGACGAAGAATATACAAACACTGGCAACTCTTCTACGTTTTCTTAATCTCTATATTATAATTTGCCAACTGCTTTTCAGCAGAGCCCACGCTCTGGCAGCATCTTTCACACCCCTTCTCTAGGGACGAAGACACACAATCAGGTGCTGAGCCTTCGGTCAGCAATTACCTCCACCATCTTGTAAACATGTCCTGTGTGCCACTTCCTCGTCTTCTCAGCAAGCAGCACCCTCTTCTTTCGCAATCCCTCCCAGCATAAGGCCGCTGTGGGGGAATATATCGGCAAGCAGCAAACAGCCTCTTATCACGACTGGACACTGCTGTGTTCCAGGACCTCAGATCACCACAGACACAAGCAAGCCTACATCTCTAACTTGTGGGAAAGGAGAGGGTAAAGAATGTGCGAGAAGAAAAATGGCAGTGGTACTTTCCTAGGGTGTAAGCAGCAGTATCCACATGCACGGACAACTGTGTAGGGAAAAGGGTAACCGAGTTCCTTCAAGAACCAGCAGATCTGAAACTCTGGCATCTGTTTTCTTTTTCAACAATGACCATTCTTAGTGCACAGCCATTGGTTTATTCCTACAACTTTGGAATAGTTAAGAAAGTACACTTTCCTTCAGGAAGCTCTGCTTCCTCACATGCTAGGACAGAAGACATGACAGTACCATCCATGCAGCATCTGCTCTTAGCCACCTGACAGCCTGAGCCAGGAGGATCAACACGCTTTCTCTTCCAGTCTCATGCGCAGGGTTCAATCCAGCGTATGGACAGAATGGGCTCTGTGTTACCAGTTACAATGAACTACGGTACCACTTTGTGCTAGCCTGGATCCCTGCTCTGAGAGAAAGCACTATAACCAAATGTGATCTGAGAGGCAGCTCACTGATTTGAATCTTGCTTTCTCTCCTGCTATGTTTATAAAGGGCCCATGAACGTGAGTCTGGTTAGCAGTGCTCCAGACAACTGGCCTAGGAAGAAAAGCATCTGCCAGCAGGAGTCAGTGGGGTCCCTCCTAGGCTCTGTCCTCTACACGGATACCTGGGATTCCTTCCCTGAGAACCATGTCTACGGGGAATTTACAGTTCAGGTTTCCCATGAGCACATCAGAGACTGTCATAGGCCTTACTCCACAGACCAGAGAATAGCTGACCACACTCTCAGTATAAACGACTTCTATTCTTTGAACCACCACCACAAATGAGCCAACGCACATTTGACCTAAAGCACGGGAGGGGCTGCTGTCTGCTATAGCTTCAGTATCTATGGCTGCCCTCTCTGAAATTCATGATGAGTAGGGGGTGGGGGGGCTAGTGGTAAGTTACCCATGTCACGGAAGCCACTGCAAAATGGCTTGCAGCAGTAGGTTTGTTCTTTGCCACTCTTCTGAGACTTAGCCAGGGCCTCCCATGAAGCTATAGTGCAGCCCTACCCAGGGTCAGCACCTGGTCCTCCCCTTCCCACACTCCAACCTGTCACACCAATACCTTTTCTTCATGAATCATCCACTCCATGGCATTCTACTACAGGAGCAGAAGCGACAGTGTTCCTGTGTCTTTGATTAACATTATATGGTGCTGAGTTATTTTATTCTTGTGAATTTTCATTCAAAGGACACACTGGGGGGGGCATAGAATTTTAAATAACTAAAGTATTTTTTTAAGGTCAAATTCTATACCTTTTCAGTGAAAAAAAAAAGTAACTTCACATAAACAAAAGTTTAGAAAATTATTAATTAATTAATTATTAATTAATTAATTTAGTTAAAAGCTAAAAGGAGCTGGTTGGGATGGAGAGAAAGGGACACAGAGGGGCAGAGGGGCTTTTTGGAGAGAACAATAACTAAGATCCACATATAGAAGACAGCCTGTGGCTGCTCACCACAGTCTGTTTATTAGCTTTCAAAATGTAAAAAGGCAAAGGGGAAAACCCATATGAGATACCATAAATTATATGAGGCTCACAAAGGCTACAGCGTTTGCCATCTGCTTCTAAGATGCTCACAACCAGATTCTAAATATAGTCATTGCTTTCGTGTGTGTGTGTGTGTGTGTGTGTGTGTGTGTGTGTGTGTGTGTGTGTGTGTGTGTAAGCCAGACAACAGCTTGGGGAGAGAGCCACAGGAGGAATGTCACTCCTCAGGTACCTCATTTCCCTGCTTTGGTGAGAGGGCCCTTCAGTGGTCTGGAGCTAGGAACATGCCTAGGCCTCCCAGGCTGAGCTGGGACTGCAATGTGTATCACCACCTCTAGCTTGTATTTTGTTTGTAGTCAGAGGACCAAGTTCAGGTCCTTTGTTTCTCAACTATCTCCCCAGCCTTATATTTTGTTTCAACTCAAGAGGTAACTCAGCGCTTCAAACCAAAAGTAACAATGCATTATAAGTAAACACAAGACGGGACCAGAGGTCTCCTGAGAGGCCCAGGCGGTCCTATCAATAGCCAACTTTGCAATCCCAAATCTTAGTATCACGAACTGTTTTATGCTGCTTTCCTTGAGTCTGAAGTGTTTTACTGACCAATGCTACCCGATAGGAAGTGGTAATGCACACTACAAAGAGCAAGTGAGTTATCATGCATGGAGCTCTCCGGAACCCTGAACGCATCTTCTTTGATATAAGCACTCTTCAGTTTCTTCCCTCTTCCTGCTAGACAAGGCAAAGTGTAAGGACTACCGGTGTTTGGCAGTGCAGTGGCTCCTGTAGGAGAGTGAGGGAAGTGCGAAGCAGAAGACACAGCATGTGGAAAGCACAGAGCTGTGAGCCCAGGGATGAGGAGACGCTCCTGGGAACTAAGCAGACAGGAGCTGTGTGATGCAGGAATCAGGCCAGAGGCTGAGGACCAGCAGTCCTCCCCCTCTCCACCAGCACTCATGCACGCACACAAGAGCCTTGTAGGCAGGTAGCCTGCTCCACACTGCACTCAGCACCTTATAAGATTTGCACACAGATCTCCCTTAACTACAGTTTTGTTTTCTCTTATCTAGCTTTTCAATGGGTCATAAGCTTCCCTATAAGGTCTTGAGTAAGGATTCAAGATTTATTGAAATAATGTCTTATAACAATACTAACAAGATGAAATCATTAATGTTAAATCTCTCAGGGATTAAATAGTAAATTTTTAAGGTTATTATTGATGTCCATATCCTTGGTCGTAACTCATATCTTCCAAGTTGTAATAAATGGAAAAAGGCATCTAAATAGGGTCTTAGGAAGCTGCCCACTATGGACAGTAGAGAAAGGAGTGGTAGTCACATGTAAGCATTTAGAATCAATAGGTGAATAACTAACCGGAAAAATGACTAAAAACAAAATCACCAGGAAACTCAGAAGGTACTGATGAAATGGGTGAGACTCTATCCATACATGTATCTGTATACATTCCTATACATATAGCACTATAGAGATAATCATTATGTAAGAAGTCAGAGGATTATGTCTTCCTGGGTATGGATTTTACATTCAGTTTAACCTCAAAACTGCAGGTATTTGAGAAGTGACATTTCTTACTACACATTTGATGTAGGTGTCCTCCTCCCAGTTAATGGTATTGTCCTTTCTGATGGCAAAGGTACTTGCATTCATTACTTTCCTTGTTGCTATGGCAAACAGGTGAAGAAAAGCAGCTGACAGGAGGAGGGGCTTATTTTGACTCCCAGCTCAAGGGTGCCCTGTGTGGAGATGGGAGCACAGCCTGGCAGGAGGAGTGGGAGGTGGCACAGACAAATGCTAGTGCCCAGCTCCCTTTCTCCTTCCTCAGTCCTAGAGCCCAGACCACAGGCTGATGCCACCCACATTTATTTTGGTAGGCCTGCCTCAATTAACCTCATCTAGCAAATCCCATATACAAGTGCCCATGTTTGTTTCCATGGAGACTGTAAACCTCAGCAAGTTAACGATGCTAGCCATCATAATACTATTATAAATATTGCAAGATATTCCTTTAATTTAGTCAGAATGTCAATCAACATTCCAAAGTCCATTAAGAACTATGTTCATTTACTTTAACATAACCCAGCTGGTGTATTTTCCAGTGATGACCCCCTCCAACCATGAGAGTCAAAGAGGATGTGAAACACTGAGCGTAGGTGGTGGAAGTGGGAAACCAAGGCTGAAAACAACAGAATGGGTCAACAGTTTCAGACATCAACTATTGATGTGACTAATGTGTGGGGACCTGCGGTCACTGTGTTAGAGCTCTCGGAGACAAAACCGATGCCAATGCTCAGGTACTCATCCCCACAGACCTGGGGTCTCTTACACAGTGGTCATTTCACTTTACTGCAAAGACACACACACACCCAAAGTCCTAAAGGGACGAGGCCAGGCAGCGTTTCTCAGCACTGTCCCTAGCACCACACTGGACACATGGCCCCTGCCATGCCCAACAATCTAGACAGTGGCATCATTCAAACATGGTGACTCTTCACTGTTATGCATAGTACATGACTCTTCAAAGGCAGGGGAGAATTAAAATTTTATAATAAGAAGGTGCATGAGCACAGACACACACACACACATGCACGATTGAAAAAGTTTAAAATTAACTACAGTATTTAAATAGTCCTTTGCCATCTCTCAGTGTGACAAATGAGAGGACAGCTGGACTTCCACAGGAGGCACAGAGGAAAGGTCACATGGGTTTCACTGTTTAATGGTGATGACTATAAATAGATTAAACATATTTCTGATCACTAATTTTCTATGATTGCTATAACTTCAAATGCAAACAGTACCAGCTACTAAGTGACCGACATCATTAAAAACAGAAAAGTATTTTTAAAGCTTCAAAAACTCAGAAGTGTCAACCATGTGTTCTCAATACTACTAGCCAAGCATCCACTCAAAGCCAGCCATTCACTCAAAGTCAGCTTTTTCGTACTGGCCAGCCCCTGACAAAGCCCCTGACAAAGCCCCTGAACTGGTTTTCAAATAACTAGTATTTGTAAAACATTATCACCAAATATGCCTATTAAAATACTTGGTAACATTTTAAGGGAAAAATTTGCTCTGGGTCCATTAATATAATCTTTCCAAGCCATTAGCCTAAATAATTAGGTAATCACTCATATATTTTGTATGTACATGTGTATTGTGTGTGTGTGTGTGTGTGTGTGTGAGAGAGAGTAAGCCCTTGTTTGAGATGAATCCATCATGCCAACCGATGTCATGTGTGCAGTCTGCTGTACTCTCCACTGCTATCCTGACATAACAGCTTATGGAAAATTATAAGTACTAAATGCTCTTAGCGCATGCAAGCACCTCTAAATAATATTTATGATAAAATTTGCAGTGCATGGAATTTCAACCTAATGTCCCTAAGCCAAGCAACTCTGAAGATGCATGTGCCTTTAGAGTCATCACAGCTGCAAAGAGAAGTTGTCATGAGGCTCATAAAGGACACACTTGGCCAACTCAATGCCACATGTCACAGGAATTAGACTTGTAACTTCACATGCACAGGCCCATCTCAACTAGTCAAACCCAAAACGGCTTTTCAGCCATTTTTCAGGTGTTCTCACTGGTTTGGGAGTCTAAGTGCATCACAGAAGCCATGTTAAGCAAGTCATGAGGAAAATGCACTAGCAAATGCCCAGGAATGGGAAGCCATGGAACTGTAATGTCGGAAGGACAGGTATGATGTTATTACTTTGAATAGCTGATAAGGTTCACTCTTTCCTAAGTCCCTGAGCTACAAATAACCCAGCAAAATAAAATCAATGTACAGGCACTGCTCTTAAACAGACCGAGGGATGGAGACAGCACCTGCTGTTTCCAACCACAAAGAGTATTTCTTCTTGGGACTGGAGGCATGACTCAGTGCCACAGAAACTCACTCCAGATTCCTCTTCAGTAAAACAGGAAAGAAAACAACATCTACCTCACAAGGTTGTGTGAGACTCCAAAGTCTAAGTACACTTAGAATAGTATGCGGTAAGCAGTTGGGTGCCAGCAGTGAGGACCTACATAAAAACTCTTATATATAATTTCTCACACTTCTCAATTGAGAAAATTAATTTTATTTTCCTTAATTTCAAAGATGTATCATAAAATTAAGAAAATTAAAATCTACTTCAAAATCTGTATATAATAATTTACAAATGCTTAGTTTAGACAGCATATTTTAAAAGCAAGGAAAGGTTTTAAGATACAATATTCATGGCAGACTCCCTTATCCCAGCTCTGTCTTATCCTGGAGATGATATCCTTACCACCACCACCACCACACCCCATCAGTTGCAGATTTCCATTCATTCTCATGGCCATCCAGCCATCCTCCTGTCCCTCCCCACACCTGATTCTGAACCCCCCCCCCTCTCCTCCCCATCTCCTCTCCCACCCAGTTTCCTCTCTCCATCTACTCTTATAACTATTTTATTCCCCCTTCTAAATGAGATTCAAGCATCCTCTCTTGGGCCTTCCTTCTTGTTTAGCTTCTTTGGGTCTGTGGATTGCAGCATGGGCATCCTGTATTTTCTGGCTAATACCCACTTATAAGTGAGTACATACCATGCATGTCCTTTTCAGACTGGGTATCTCAGAATGATATTCTTAAGATCCATCTACTGGCCTGCAAAATTCATGATGTCTTTGTTTTTAATACCCAAACAGTATTTTATTGTGTAAATGTACCACAGTTTCTTTATCCATTCCTCAGTTGAGGGGCATCTAGGTTGTTTCCAGTTTCTGGTTATTATAAATAAAGCTGCTATGAACATAGTTGAGCAAGTGTCCTTGTGGGATGGTAGAACATCTTTTGGGTATATGCCCAGGAGTGGTATAGCTGGCTTTTGAGGTAGAACTATTCCCAGTTTTCTGAGAAACTACCAAATTGGTTTTCAAAGTGGCTGCACAAGTTTGCTTTGCACTCCCACCAGCAATGGAGGAGCCCCCCTTGCTCCACATCCTCACCAGCATGTGCTATCTCTTGAGTTTTCGATCTTAGCCATTCTGGTGGATGTAAAACAGAATCTCAGACTTGTTTTGATTTGCATTTCCCTGATGACTAAGAACATTGAACATTTCTTTAAGTGCCTCTCAGACATTCGAGATTCCTCTGTTGAGAATTTTGTTTATCTCTGTACCCCCATTTTCTTTTTTTCCCTTTTTTTATTAGATATTTTCTTCATTTACATTTCAAATGCTATCCTGAAAGTCCCCTATACCCTCCCCCTGCCCTGCTTCCCAACCCACCCACTCCAGCTGCCTGGCCCTGGCATTCCCCTGTACTGGGGAATATGATCTTCACAAGACCGGGGCCTCTCCTCCCATTGATGGCCAACTAGGCCATCCTCTGCTACATATGCAACTAGATACATAGTTCTGGAGGGTACTGGATAGTTCATATTGTTGGTCCTCCTATAGGGTTGCAGACCCCTTTAGCTCCTTGGGTACTTTGTCTAGCTTCTTCATTAGGGGCCCTGTGTTCCATCCAGTAGATGACTGTGAGCATCCACTTCGTCTAAAGGCCAAGAATCTATGGGACTGTCCTTAGCTGTGACTCACAGCATGGGGCATATGAAGNGGCTGGACCCAGGCCTCCCCACACACGGAGAAGATGTGCAGCTAGCTGGGCTGCCTTGTCTGTCTCAGTGTGAGAGGAAGCACCTCGCCTTGCAGAGTCCTGATGTGCCAGGGTAGGGAGATATAAAGGGGGCCCCCACCTGCTCTGAGGAGAAGGGGAGGGTGGAATGGGAGAGAAACTGTGGGAGGGGGTGACCAGGTGACCAAGAGAGGGGTAGTGAGTGGGATGTAAAGTAAGTAAAAAAATAGTGTTTTTTAAAGATATAATATTTAGCACAAAAGAAATAGAACTTTCAAAGATGCCAAGGAAGGCTGTCATCTGAAGAATTTCACATATATAAAGTCTTCAATATTTACTGACAGCTTCTGAGATACTTTAAGTTAAAATGATACTTTCCAAGTAAATGATACAATAAATGTTTCAGTTCTACAAACTTACATTACATTTATTATTGCCTAGACTTCATACAATCTATCTTTTTGGGTGAGAATGGGCATCAAACCAGAGCCTTGCACATGCTTGGCAAGTACTCCATTACAAATTTACTTCTCCAGCTCCTGGGTTTGAGATAAAGTATGCAATCAACTGTAACTAAACAACTGGCTATCTAGCTTTGAACTCATGGGTCTCCTACTTCAGCCTACTGAGGCTGCAGACATGTACCCCAGCTCTCCTTTCTCCTATCTGTTCTTCCTCTCCTAAACTATCCTCTTAATCTAAACTGTAATATGTGTTAAGGAGTCAGCTGATTTTCTTACCTGTAATACTTTCAACTATTTACTATAAAGCAGAATTAATATTTATGCCCCATTTAGATTTCTTCAGAAAAGTAAAAGTCAAATAAACTTCGCTTTTGTGATAAACTTAATACACGTGTTCTCTCAAAAAAAAAAAGGCCTAAATTTACTTAGAAATATTTTCTTAAGTGGTAGTTCAGAGTTTGCATCAAAACCAAAATTTCCAATCACAGAACTAGAAAGATAATTGAGCAGTTAGGAGCACATGCTGCTCTTACAGAGGCCCTCCGCAGTTCCTAACACACACACACACACACACACACACACACACACACACACACGCACGCACACGCTATCCACCATCTCCTTTAACCCCAGCTCCATGAGCTCTGACACTCCTAGCCTCCCTGGACACCTGCAAACCCATGCACACACCTCCACAGACACATAGACACCAGTAAAATTAAAGTATAATCTTTAAGAAAATACCAATCCATAAGAAAACAGAAACCAGCCAGGCAGTGGTGGCGCACGCCTTCAATCCCAGCACTTGGGAGGCAGAGGCAGGCGGATTTCTGAGTTTAAGGCCAGCCTGGTCTACAGAGTGAGTTCCAGGACAGCCAGGGCTATACAGAGAAACCCTGTCTAAAAGAAAGAAAGAAAGAAAGAAAGAAAGAAAGAAAGAAAGAAAGAAAGAAAGAAAGAAACCAAAACTAATGAAGCTTCCTGTCTAACAGGCTCTTACATCAAGACAACAGAAGCAAGCCATAACGAGTGCCTACTACAAACTCAGAACGCTAACGATTTTCTATTTGATAATAAAGTATTCCCCTAAAAAATAGTAGCAGCAATGATCCAATTCATCTCGAGATGCAACACGCTCCTCTCCAGAACACCCCGCTTCCTTGCTTCTTCAGGCTCTGCAGAGAGAAACCATCTTCCAGCTCCACTGTTCACTCTTGCATTAGGGAGCCTGCTCTAACACCCATGTGTTAGTATCTCCTGCTATGAACTCATTCCTTTCAGCTGCTGTTCAACCTACTATATTAGACTTTACTGAGTGTATGTATTATTTATTTGCCTTGCTACAAGATGCTGTTATCTAGATGCAAACAAGCCAGGTGAAGTTCACAGTTTCTTAGTATAATCAGGGTTCACATTTGGTTTAACTGTTTAAACTCTTCATCAACTAGAATCGAGTGAAGAGAAATCACATAAAAGGGTGGGAACACACAACAACAGTCTTCTCCATTCACATAGCGAACCTCAGGCAGTTGTACACACGTCACACCCAGGGTATGTGCACAGTCACGTTACCAGCCGTGGCAGGTCAGCCATCCTCATTATCTGTATGCTGGCACACCTGAGCTCCCAGCCCCTTCAGTCACTCTGAGAAGCAGCTCTGTGGCTCACTGGCTGGCAGGCTGCAGTCCTGGGAGTCCTCCCCCACTACCTCTCCATGGCAACCGCAGCCACAGAGAAGCCAGTCCACCTCTTACGCAAATGAAAGGAGGCCACAGATGTCAGCAGTCATAACAGCCGCTTTCCCTCCAGACTTAATTTCCTTCTTAAAGTAACAGCTGCGCATTCCTTGGTCTCTGTTTTCGAACACCTTTCTGAACTTCGGAAAATCAGAATTAAAAATGAATTTGTCTGACCTCTTACATAAGCCGATAGAAGATCCAGAGATGACTGTGTCCCGCTGAGTCCCGATTCTCAATTCTCAATTCTCTGCAAGACCCTATGTTTATCTGGTTTCCTAGATAAGAGTCCTTTAAGATTTAGCTAGGCTGAAATTTGGCTAGAGAGAAGGAAACAATGGATGGACCTCGACCATCCATTAGAATGATCCCAAGCCAACCATATCCAATATATACTGGCTCCTTTGGAGACTGGCTTTTATTTAGAAAAGTCAAGTTATTTTTAATTGCTCTTTGAAACAAATAATCCGTTATCTAGTAAGAATCGCATAGAGATCACAAATGATCAGAAACCCCTTTAACTGTTAACACTTTGTATTTAAACTGCTTACATTCCTGTCTTGGACATGTATTTAAAGATGTAACACTGGTGTTTGCTTTGTATGGCTACAGAATCACAGTGGGAGGGCTCCCAATACACATCACATTAATAACCAAGGAGCAGCTAGGGGGCGCACTGGAGTATGTTTTAATCTACATATTAGAACAAAAAATATAAATTTCTGTTCATTGTTATTAAATATCTGGTCATCTCAAAATAAGGATTGTAACTGAAAAAAGATGAGGCAAACTTAAATAGTGGTTTTAATAGCCTCTAAAAACATATTTTTTAAGAGAGCACTAGTCAGAATACATCCATGTATATCAGTAACAGAATAGTTCATTTACATACACATGCATACACATAAGTTATAAAAATAAAATAAAAAACAAAACTTTCATTTACTTATTCCACAAGCATTTATGAAGCCCTATCACTGTGACGCCTGGGGACAGGTAGGAGGGTCACTCGGGGCCGTGAAGATGCATCTCAAGTAGCCAAGGCCAGCCTGGCCTACCAGCCCTCAGCAGGATACCAGAACTATCAGACCAGAGCAGAATCAAGAGACAAAAGCAAAATGTGACCAACCCTGGAACCAGACCAGGCTGCAGAGAAACAAAGGGAAGGACGCTGGTGCTTCTAAAGCTCAGGTTCCAAGCAGAACATATGAGGGAAGTGAAGGAGACTGGTGCAGCATGATGAAAGGAGCCAGACTTTCACCTTAGTTCAGACAACACAGGGACACACTCGGATCAAACGCCACTTAAATTACTAACTGCTCTGCTTTCAATACCCCAGTTCCTACCACACGCCCCCAAATGCTAAGGCTGAGAGCCAGAACGTATTACACCCAGCTGCCAGCTGCAGAGAGTGAGCTGTGTAGCACACACATAGCACACGCATACCAGAAGCTCTTCCTTGTCAGCCACACAAGGACAGCAGCAGCCACCTCATGGAGCTGGAGGGAACTGCCCTACAAGCCCAGCCTGATGTGCACACAGACTGTACAGCTCCTTCCAAAGGCTCTATTTCCAGAACTTAATCCTCAGAAACAAGGTGCTTGGTCAGATACTATCTTCCATGCTAGATTATAAAGGCAATGACTAGATCTTATTCACTTTTATAACTCTACCATGAGAAATGCCAAAAAATCTGTTTTACAGCCTTCCTTTCAACTACACAATCAATAATTCTAGAATTTTATTTGTGACTCAACTTCAAAAGAGACAGGCAACTCAGGGGTGGCCTGCAGTGGAGCTGACATCATCATATGCTTTTCAAACGGTCTCTGGAGTTTTTCTGTTTTTCTAAGCACATGACTGACTGAGTGAATGCTATTTAAAGAAAACTGCATTTTCATTATTCCCACAAAGCATTGTATTCATATGCTAACATAGATAAGACACACACATTTCCCAAGTCTCTGGCAGTATAGCACTGGCCTATGCCGTCAGGCCAGAGCCCTAACATTACTGCGGCATTTTTAGGACCCCTAATTCTGAATCTATGCATGTGACCCTTGAAGGCACAAAGGCAAAGTTTGAAACAGATGTGAATTGTCCAACTTCCCAGATTCCTTCTAGCTCACACACATGAAAGAGATGGGACAATTCACTATGCTGACTTCAGGAACTTAGAAGCTTTCAATTCTGTATTTATCACATTTTTTGTTGAGAAAGCACCCTGAGGGAAAGAGTTACTCCTCTCACTCCTCCTCCTTGCCCGAGATTAACATTTCTATCCACCATTCTCATCAAATCAGAAGGAGCTGTCTTACCAAATACTCAACAGAGGAGCACCATGAACAACCTGCTACCAATCAGAGTATCCAGGGCAGGAAGCCCACCGCTGACAGCTAAGCAGCAGACCAGCTGTCCTGGGGACCTGCTTCCTGCAAGCCTTTGATGACAGAAAGAGAAGAAAACCTGAGCTAACCTCCTGTTCTTTCACTTTGGACTGTGAGATGCACAGTCGAGCAGCACACCTAGAGCACAGACAACGTCACCTAGAGCACAGACAACGTGGTGAGGACGAGAGGGACACTTGTTTGTTAAAGACAGGTGGACTGCCAAGCAGTTCAAGCATGAGGTCTCTCTTTAGCAATAAACCCCTGTCTTCCAAGGAACAGTAACTCTGCTGGTTTGGGAGACATATCAATAATAAAATTACATAAAATTAATATTTTAAATCCTCAAGTGTTTATTAATTATAAAAACAACTATATTCATAGACTTAAAATATATATAGTAGTTAAAATATCACTTGCATCTAAGGATGACTTGACATTAGAAAAATATATACCCACAATATATACTCACTGCACAGACAGAGAGAGCAAAGCAAGACTAGGAAGTCCCAACTTGCTCCACGTAAAACACCTAGTAGGTCGGAGCAAATAGTAGGTCAGCACAAATCATTTCCAGAACTACAGAAAGAATATGTCCAGAATATCAACTGTGCTCACTGTGTAACTGTGGACTACTGGACCATCCCATTAAAGTCAGTATTTGTACACTACTAGGCTGAGTGTTCCAGATCCAGAAATCAGAAAGTCATCAAAATATGAATCCCTTATGAATAACTAATTTTTTTAGAGCAGTCTCAGACTGACAGCAAAATTTGTTTGGAAAGTAGAGTTCTTATACACCCCATACCACAAGCACTTCCCCCCACTGTCAGAATCAAGACATCAGCCCCACAGTGGATCATCTACCACTCAAAGAGTGGAGTATTACCATCACCACACCCAGAAGTCCTGATGTGATCTGTGGATTGCACTTCAGCAGCATTGGTGCCCATGGCACAGAACAGCTTCACCTCCCTAACCTCCTCTGTGCACCGCCGTGTCTCTCTCCCTCTCCACAGCCTGCCGGGTCACTGTCTCCATAGGTTACCTGTTCCTAAGTGCCACACAGCTGGATTCACACGCTATGAGGCCACTTCATCCTGGCTTCCTCCACTCAGCCACATGCACTCAACCTTCACTTTGTCCCCTTGCAAATAAGAATACATTTTATTTTGATCAAATTCCCATTTCACTGTTACCCTCCATGTCCCATGTTCCTCCCCTCTACCTTCACAACCTTTTTAAAAAGTATGTGTGTGTATGTGTGTGTGTGTGTGTGTGTGTATACGCCTGTCCTTGCTTTTGTACATAATAAAATATGGGATCAAATTGTCTGCAGGCACATGGACCATCTACCCATACTGTAGCAGGGCTAACACATTCCTGAAGCTGCTCCAAGTTTAATCTAACCTCCCAGAACAACTGCCCAGTCTTAAGTCACATGAGGCTTCAGCGACTGGATGTGTAACAAAAGGTGCCAGTGACAAGGCTCCCTCTGCACGACTGCCCACAGTGCCCAACCAGGGTGTGAGACAAGGCTCCCTCTGCACGACTGTGCCACAGTGCCCAACCAGGGTGTGAGACAAGGCTCCCTCTGCACGACTGCCCCACAGTGCCCAACCAGGGTGCGAGGCTGCACCCGTTCCCTCTCCGTGCCAGCTGACCAACAGTCGTGTCGAGGAGGCCGCTTGTCTTTTCCTGGGCTTTATGGGCTTGATACATTGACTTCGACCATGTTGCTAATTTTGGCTAACTTGTTTTGTAAGCACAGAAAAGCCTTGTAATTATTGCAGTAAAATCTCTTTCCTCAAATCTAGGATGCTAACAGAAACAACTCAATTTATACTCTGAGATTTAATAGCTTTGAAAAAAGGTAAGTCCAGTCCAGAAACCAAATATTCAAACAAAAGAATTAGAGATTGCTTGTCCTTCATACTACATATTTAATTTCTTTTTCACTTTATGTGTATGGGTGCTTTGGCTATATACAAATCTATGCGCCCTGTGCATGTAGTGCCTGTGGAGGCCAGAAGAGGGCATCAGATTCCATAGGACTGGAGTTAGAGATGGCTGTGAGCAACCATATGGGTGCTGGGAATTGAACCCAGGTCTTCCAGAAGAGCAGCCAGTGCTCTTAACCTCTGAGCCATATCTCCAGCTCTACTCACTACATGTTTTTAGACAGACAGATGGACAGGCAGATAGATAGATAGATAGATAGATAGATAGATAGATAGATAGATAGATAGATAGATGGAAAGAATAAAATTTCATGCTGTGTCTTCGGATTAGTGGCAACTCCTCAGTAACACCACTCAGATTCTACTTTAATCAGAAACACCAACCCCATCACTTCTAAGGCTGAGCTAGGACAGGGAGTTTGAGACCTACTTGGTTATACAAAGAGACAACGTTATTTGTAAATAAGTAAGTGAATAAACAATAGATTTTACTAGCAAAGAATCCCTAGCACAGAGACAAGATCATGAAAAGGTGAATTAAGCATAAAGACAGAGGCCAATAAGGGTGGTGTTCAACTGGAGATGCAGTCAGCACTACAGCGCCTGCTATCTGTGCAGAGATCCTCGCTTCTACCCACAGCTCTGCCAAGGCAAAGTAAACACAGTCCTAAATCTACTATTTAAGATGGTAATTTTTCCTTGAAGTCATTGCAAGACAGATATTATTAAAAGCAACAACAAAAATATATGCCAGCCCCAAATGCTCAAACTTCTAATGAAGAAGAAAAGTGGTATTTTTTTAATAAAAAAATGCACCTCAGTAAATCATGCATGTTAACTATAAAAGGAGGGGAAGTAGCAAAGGTTCCACAGTATCAATCAGATACAATGAAATCTCCTAGTTACAGCCAGTTACTATGGTCATGTGATAGCACCTGAGGCCACTGTAGTAGCACTGGAAACAGCAGTCATCAGCAACAGCGAGGGACACCAGAAAAGTGTGCCATACCACACCATGTCAGCTGTGCTGCACGCTTTACACATTTACACACGTGTGTACATATTTATACAAATACGTGCAAATATTTATGTGTAGATGCACATGTAGCTTCATGAATATATATATATATATACATATATATATATATATATATATATATATATATATATATATATGAACTATTATGAATGACCGATTCTTGTGAGTATATAATCTTCCAGGTCGTCAATGAGTATAGATGAACACACAGTGTCATTTCTTCTACCATGGAGGGAAGAAGGGACAGCATACTGTTCTTCCTAAAGCATGAACACTCAGATCAAGCTAATTTTTAGGGGATCCTCAGGCAAATGACTGAACACTACAGAACACTTCAGACTGCCACCAACATTGATAGATGAAAGTAAATGAATGCAGAACGGGCACTTTTTATACACTGCTGAGAGCTATGAGCTATGAGAACACAAAAGCCATTAGCTTTCAAGTGCAGTTATCTCTACTTGAACAGGAAAACACAAGATGACCCATTTTCCTGGTACTAACCATTGGGAGCTCACATTTCTGCATGAGGTTAATGAAAACATACACTCCTTAAATGTTATTGTTCTAGTGAGAATCTTGATCAGAGAAAAAATAATGTTGCCCTTAAATAGCCAACAAGTAGTGTGCCAGTATGAAGATGCTCACCCCACCGCATCTGAGCTGAGGTTGAAAGCCACAGGCCAGCAGAGCAGTTCTCTCCTACATCCCCAGGCCTTCCCCATTGCAGGGGAGCGACGTGTGTGTGTGTGTGTGTGTGTGTGTGTGTGTGTGTGTGTGCTGAAAAGGAAACTGGTTGCTCTTCTCTCTCCAGTCACACACATAACCTTCAGCGGCAGCACCCTGCTGCCTCCCTGGCGGTAGTCAAGGCAAGGCTCTCCCTTTTCTAAGCCCCTTAGAGCCTCTTCACTGAGAGTCAGTGCTGGCCTCTCAGCTGGAGACAGGCAGGCACTTTATGCTCTGTCAGCAGGCAGAATGGTGGACTCAATGAACTTGGTGCTTCCCTTCCCATGAGCCTCTTCTCCTCACTGTTCACATCTGTCCACTGCTGCTGCTGCCCTGACCTTCCACAAACCTTACAAGAGGAAACACAACTTTCCAGTGAACCAGAAACTGTCAGTGAGAATACAATTTCTTTAAAGAATAAGTTACAATTTGGCTAGACAGAGCACCAAACAGTCCTGTTCACACACCACATTAGGAGATCAGTAATGAACCATGTACCTTGTTTCTCACACACTCTGTTCTGAAACACCAAGGGAAATAGGTCACTGCAGAGACTGCCTCCCTTGCCCACCTCTAAGAACATGTGGATTAAAGCAGCTGAACAGAAAGTCTCCTGATGTGCGGGGTGGGTGCTGGAGCGGGGTGGGCGGGCGGGCTCAGCGGCTGAGAGCACAGAGCTCTTGCAGACCTGAGGTTGGTTCCTAGCACTCACGTCAGGAGGCTCACAACCATCTGTAAATCCAGTCCAAGGCATCTGACGCCTCTTACCCACTTGTGCGCCTGCACACCTATGCACATACCCACAAACAGGCATGCACATACACATGGAGTTTAAAATGAAATCCTTAAAGCTGTAAAATATAAAGGCATTTAGTCCAGCTACAGGAAGTGCAGTTTTTCTAATAGTGAAAACCACAATTTTTTCAAAGATGTGGTAATGAGATCTTTACTTCATCCCACGAGGTCAAGTTCTGAGCCCAGGTCTTAGGGCAACATTCCCAGCCACTTCAGCACCAATGGCTACATCATAGCACTGGCTACTACTGGGGCAGAAAGGGTCACCAAGTGACTCAGCTGGGAGGAATCCCTTGTGTTGAGCTAGAGAACAAGAGGAGGGAACTGAAGTGACATAATACAGTGAGCGTGACAAGGTTCTTAACAAAGAAAGACATCTTAGGTTCATTTCAAAAGGTGGTTCTGATTTCTGAGAGCACGGATGATGGATCACAGGAGACACACGATTAGTATTAGCACCTGCCACCACCTTCAGAAATGCTAACTTTTTAAAACTCATCAAATAATGCCCTGTGCACATTGTATATACTTCATATACAATGGGCATTTTATAAAAAGATGCTCATATATTAAAGATTACAACCTTCCATGGTGGCAATGTGTGTGCTACAAAAGCCACCTGACGCCCTTTCATACACTTCCCAAGCTTCTTAGGCATGTCTTCAGTAATGAACAGAAACTAGGAGAGTTCACTCTGTCGTGGATAAACCTAGTTCCTGTTCCACCTGAAAGACATTTTATTTTTAACCCAAGCTAGGCACGAACCAGCGTCAGGCGTTTCCAAACCCTGTTCTCAGCCTAGAGGCCTGTCTACATCAGATGTACCATTGCTAAGCTCTCTCTCTCTAGGGTAACCCACTCTCTTTTGGAAAGTCCCCACACAGGGCTTGAACTCATTCTGAAACAGAGGCTGCCTTTCTCCTATCAGTCAGGGCCAGCTTATAGGAAAGGACGGTTGCAGGAAGCCACGGGGAGGGGCTCTCTCCCAGGACTGCTCAGAGCAGCTTCAGGCAAGTGTGATTATGTGTGTGTGTGTGGGGGGGGGGGAGAACGGACATCTAACCAAGAGCTTACAAACATCAAACACTAACAACAAAAGCTTCCATCTCTTAGCAATTGTAGTGATATTCAGTCATGTTCCACCCTCTCCCATAATTGTGCTCTGCCTGAGAGAAACAGTGGCTTGAGTGTGTACCCTAGCACATAAGTGTAGTTCGACAGGTTTTCTCCCCTTTGAATATAAAACACACATGGACACACACACACCAAGAGAGAGAGAAAGAGAGACAGAGAGAGACAGAGACAGAGACAGACAGAGAAAGACAGAGAGAGAGAAAAAACCATACACCACAGATATATTTTACCTATAAACATAGCATATATGTTTGTATATACATATATATGCATACACAAAGAAAAGACAAAATTAAAAAAGAAATAAGCCAGATGTGGACTTACATAGGTGTAATTCCAACACTTTTAAAGGTGAGGCAGGTGGGTCACAAGTATCAGTCAGTTCCAGGATAGTCTAAGCTATAGTGAAGCCTGTCTTAAATTTTATTACTGATTTACTTCTAAAAAAACAGCATAAACCATAAAATTTAAGTGAATACTTACTGGTGGGGAGAAACCCAAAATAAAAGCTAGCTTCCTTAGCAATATTTTTCTTTCTAGATTCTACTCCAGAAATATCTTAAAGAATTATAAAATTAAAATATTTAATTATTTCTTTTAAAAAACCTGAAAATTGTATAAAGTTGTGACATAAACACACAGATGAACAAGTAATGGGCAAATATTCAAATATATTAGTGAATGAGTCAGCCCATCCCTCCAGGCCTCACAAGGAACAAACTGTTCTTTGGAGAAAAGGGAGATCCAAGAGTAAGACCAGAAGTTATGGGGTGGGGGACAGGTGGGGAGTAAGAACCGAATAAGCCCAGAAACAAAGGCCACCAGTGCCAGGCTTCACCTGCCAGCCCCAGAGACAGCTTTAATCTTTCCAGTGCCCACGAACGGCAGACCGCAATGCTCTCCTCATTCACAAATGAGGGTATCAATTGTTGACATGTACACTGACAGGGTAGGCAGAGCTGGAATTTGAAGTCTCGCGATGGTTTTCTCATCCAGGTGCTAAGGTGCTTGGGGGTAGGCAGTGTTGTCTGGTGGGACCCAGACAGCCCCCAGCTTACTGACACAGCCTACTAACCCGCCCAGCAGGGAACAAGTACAGCAGCATGTAGGCTCAAGCACACGTCTGCTGAAAATCTCCTGGCTTTCTGCCCTCATTCAATGCCATAAACCAGATCAAATTCCAGCTCCATAAGTGACATCTAAAAGAAGCAAAATGTCCCAAAAGAAGCAGTCCTTTGTTACACAGTATTAAAATAAATAAATAAATAAATAAATAAAAGATTCAAGTCCCAAGTAAATGCATGCTGGAAAAATAAAGTTTATTTACTATAACAACTCAACTTTGCCAGGAAAAAATAAGTGTCCTAGCTAGGAACCCACCTACTGAATTTGTCTATAAATCACTTCACAGCACAGGTAACTCATCCTTCCACCTCTCCTCCTTCCTCCCCATAAGCAGCAGTCACCAGAGGCCACAGACTGAAACACACCTTTGCTACTTATGACATCACCTGTTATAAATAATGGGAGAGATGTATCCAAGACATTAGAGACTCTAAATGAAGCCACTCCAACATTGGATGGCTTCCGATGATGGAAGCAGCGTAATTACCATCAGGACAAGCTATGAAACAAAACTCAGAACCTCACGCTGGCACCTCAGGCTCTGAGGGAGCCGGCAGTCCAGTCTGAGACAGAGGAAGCTCTGAAGAGGGTGCAAACAGAGATCTGGTTCAGAGGACTGAGGAGAAGGCCTCTGCCAACATGAAGGTGGGAACCTTTCACCTTAAGGAGAAGCAAGGGGTCCTAAGGTAAATTCATTAATCTTACATTTCCACATTCTCCTAAAATACCTACATTTCAACACCATATTCAGTAGTGTCTGTGTCACTGAATATTCTGCAGCTCAAATACACGCTATGAGTCTAACTGGGCTGGGAGAATAACCTGTGCCCCTGCCACACATACACCTTCCTCACAGATGCTCTGTTCCTCTGGACACCTAGGGCTGGTTAGACTCTGCAGTCTAAAGCCTCTCATCACACTGAACACTTTCTATAGTTTGCACTACTAACATAGAATAAACTGTACTGAGCAGCTGACATGCTCACTACACAATCAACATTACACACACACATGCACACACACACATTCATGCATGCTCACATATACGCACATGCATGCATGTACACAACTCACACGCGAATGGGAACACACACACACACAGAACAGCATTGCCAATGATCTGGCTAAAGATCTCACAAAAGAAGTTAATGTCACTTCTCAAACACAGAGGACTACTTGTCCTAAATAATGTTAAAAGGAAAATACCTGGTTTCAGTACCTAAAGCTATTCAGATGAACCGAAACAATACTCTTTTTTTTAAGTTTAGTTTGATTTGATTCAGTGAGACAGAGACTTACTACGTAGCCCAGGCTGCCCTTAAACTTGCCTCAGACTGCCAAATAATGGCATTTTAGGCAGTATTACCTACAATGGTATGGCTTACCACATCCAGCCTACACAGACATTTTTAAAAGCAAACATTGCAACTTAGAACTTAACATCAAATTTCCAAATAGGCACCATTAGCAACAGGTTGGCTTTGCATGTGTATAAATATCCTAGGAATCACAAGAACATCCTGATAACAATTAAAAACCAAAAAGTAAGCTCTGATGGAAGATGCTGGCATTTGAGGGATTGGAGAGCTCATGGGTTTATAGACAAGTGGACTACGGAAGAGATAAGCGTCACCTCTCCATCTTAAATGATCCTTTGATCCCCAGGAGGCACAGTCCTTTATTCAAGCAATTTTCTTTCTTTATCTAAAATGCAGCTCAGGAGACCTCTGGAACACGCTGTATTCATGAACAGCACCAAGAGACCCTATCACCGTCAGCCTCAAACCCCGGTAAGGCCCATTTGCTCTATCGTGGAGTCCCTAGGACCTTCAAAGGAGGTTCAAGAATTGGACAAAATGGAGATGCCTAACTAAAGGAAAGCCTAGAGATGTGTAAGGAAAAATGTCAGAGCGGTTGTTCTAAACTGTGGAGCAGCAGCCCAACTGCGACACATACCACATGGGTCACTTAAGAACTCAGGTCTCTCTCCAGGCTAGCTCAGGAGTCTCCAGGCTAGCTCAGGAGTCTCCAGGCTAGCTCAGGAGTCTCCAGGCTAGCTCAGGAGTCTCCAGGCTAGCTCAGGAGACTCCAGGCTAGCTCAGGAGTCTCCAGGCTAGCTCAACACTCTCCAGGCTAGCTCAGCACTCTCCAGGCTAGCTCAGTAGTAGGTGCTGTTTCCTTGTAAAAGGAAGAGGCCGCTGCTCTAGATGGACATTTGCCAGGAGCCCCACACCACAGCTGATGTTCTTTCCAGACTGGTAGAGAAGCTGAAGTGTTCTGGACTGCTAAGAACCGAGGGTGCAGAGGACATTCCATCCACAGCAACCCAGGCCTTGGCAATGGGGCCTCCAGCACCTCAAGGTATAAACAAAGGGAAGCACCCTTCCCTTAGCCAACCACACCCAGTGAGGGGGGAGGCCCAAGTGAGTGACGGGAGGTGTATGTGTCACAAGCCACACTCCTGAGTAAGCCCTGTGGCCATGAGAGCTGGAACAAGTTAACAGGCTACCAAGGGCCACTCTGAACTCCCAGCATGCTAAGGACTGCCAGGTAGCAGCACCCAAGACACACCCAGCATGGAGTTTGTCATAAAGTTAGGCGTTCAGTTACATCAGTTTCTTCCATGTCCCCAAGGATGCCTTCCCAAACCATTATTGCACCTACTGGGAAAGCACGCGCCCTCCTGACTGCTCTAGCCACAACCCGGGAAAGTATCTGTGTGCTCTGCTGAAGCTGGGAAGGCTACACTTCTACACCTAGACTAAATAAAATGTATAATCTACACCTTGTAGGCCTCCCAAACGATGGCATCTTACTGATTTGTAAAGTATGGCCAAGGTCTGCATGTTGTGTCCCCAGCTTGCCCAGTGCAGCAGCAGCACGTGTAGGCTCTGGAGACGTGACAGCAGGAACACTACTAAAAAAAAAAAACAACAACAACAAATTACCTGCTCAATTTCAAATAGACAAATGTGGAGGGCAATGAGAGAATCAGGCTTCCCAGCATGTAAAAATCCAAGCACACGTCTACTAGCCGTGCTGGCATCACCACAGTTGTGGTAGAGAGCTTTTTAACAGGCACAAAGTGTTGAAATTATAACATGGTTTTAATTGTTAATAAATCAGGCTTGAGATGTGTTATAAAAAGGTGTTTATGTGCTATGGCCAAGCTAACAATCCTTCCTCAATGATCACTGCTAGCCAAGATTCCCTTACCACAGATGGGTACCTTTCATTACCACGAGTTTACACAACATAAATTTACTGTAGAAATCAATGGCCTGCTCCAGGCGGAGCGAGCTGCTCAGTTTCAGGTACCACCATCTTTACTGTGCTCCACTGGGGTCCTAGTAGCTCTTGGCCAGCCCTCCACCCTGTCAGCACCCAGAACACACTCGGTCCATGCACTATTAAATAGAACATACAAACACAACCATTTGCTCTGACACGTCAATAGAAAACTCAAATTTCCATCTTTTCTCTGCTTAACCGGGTATTTCCAAAGCTGCCAACCACTTTGGGTGAACACAGTATCCTGGCTCTCCACACTCTCGGCAACCTCTTGGTCCTTCCAAGATGCAGGTGCCACCTGCTACTTCCATGATCACAGATCTACACATACTCACCAGGACAAACAGTTTTCGGACTCTGTGTGAATAAACTGCCTAAGACAGAGCTAGAGGCAGAGCCAAGCTCCACACCACCCTCACCACATCGCTGATCCTGGTAGTCTGCTCGCTCGCTCGCTCGCTCTCAGCAGCTCGGCTAAGTAGCCACAGAAGCCTGTGAATCAGGAAGTAAAGAGAAGCCTCTAAGCCGGCAGAGCAGACATGGCCTCTGGGAAGGCTCAGAGGCAAAGGAGGCAGGCGAGTTCCAAAGCAACACTAGAGGCAAGCAGAGGACGTCCTCAGTCCTGACTGCAGGCTTCCAGGATGAGGGCAATGGCAAAGCTCCCCAGGGAGGTGACACCTGTGTGCCCACCACCTCCCTAATCACAATGCTACTCTTGTAAAATTCAGCTAACTTTTTATTTACAAATTAGAAAATTTTTCTTTAAAAAAATTATACAATTGGTCGGCTTATTAAGCACATAAATTTGCTCAAGATAATACTCATTATAAAGTATTCCTATTCATAAAGCTGAAGCCCCACTTTCCTTGGCTACCGCTCACTTCAATGATGCCTTCACAGGGGCTTTTAACGGCGTCACTTTATGGTAACACACAGCATGTGCATTAGACACAGTACTCACTGACTCCCGTGGAACACAGAAAATAACTGCTTCAAGCTGTTGGATACTCCAGTGTCCCTGAATATGCCTGCCCTGCCCTGTGTTCTCATCCTCGCTCCCTTTCCGGCAGCCCTGAGACCTGCCTGCCCACAGGTTACTCTGACAAGCAATGCTCTGGGAATTCCTGGTTAAAATACACACTACATTGGCACTGGCACTCAGGAGCAAATACAGAGTCAGCAGAAATTCCAGGAAGCCAAGGACACTCTCTCAAAACACATCCAAAGTGCAATTCACAGCCCAGCAAGCAGCATGGTTCGGTGAGAACCCATTCATGGAACTGAGACCCACAAGGAAATGGGAAGCACTGTCACACGAGCACACTTGTGCACACACATGAGTGGGAAGCACTGTCACACCAGCACACTTGTGCACACACATGAGTGGGAAGCACTGTCACACCAGCACACTTGTGCACACACACAAGTGGGAAGCACTGTTACACCAGCACACTTGTGCACACACATGAGTGGAAAGCACTGTCACACCAGCACACTTGTGCACATACACGAGTGGGAAGCACTGTCACATGAGCACACTTGTGCGCACACACGAGTGGGAAGCACTGTCACACCAGCACACTTGTGCACACACACGAGTGGGAAGCACTGTCACACCAGCACACTTGTGCACACACACAAGTGGGAAGCACTGTCACACCAGCACACTTGTGCACACACACGAGTGGGAAGCACTGTCACACGAGCACACTTGTGCACACACACGAGTGGGAAGCACTGTCATACGAGCACACTTGTGCACACATGAGTGGAAAGCACTATCACATGAGCACACTTGGGCACACACATGAGTGGGAAGCACNCACACACACGAGTGGGAAGCACTGTCACACCAGCACACTTGTGCACACACACGAGTGGGAAGCACTGTCACACCAGCACACTTGTGCACACACACGAGTGGGAAGCACTGTCACACCAGCACACTTGTGCACACACACGAGTGGGAAGCACTGTCACACCAGCACACTTGTGCACACACACGAGTGGGAAGCACTGTCATACGAGCACACTTGTGCACACATGAGTGGAAAGCACTATCACATGAGCACACTTGGGCACACACATGAGTGGGAAGCACACACATGAGTGGGAAGCACTGTCACATGAGCACACTTGTGCACACACACAAGTGGGAAGCACTGTCACACCAGCACACTTGTGCACACACATGAATGGGAAGCACTATCACATGAGCACACTTGTACATACACATAAGTGGGAAGCACTGTCACATGAGCACACTTGTGCACACACATGAGTGGGAAGCACTGTCATATGAGCACACTTGTGCACACACACGAGTGGGAAGCACTATCACATGAGCACACTTGGGCACACACACGAGTGGGAAGCACTGTCATATGAGCACACTTGGGCACACATATGAGCATCCCACATGCATCTGCCCAGGTGATCGGCTGTAAAGACAGTCGGCAAAACTAGACACTTGGGAATCAAAAGGCAGATTTAAAGAAAAGACTAATGTGTAAGTAGATAAGCCGCATCTATCCCTTTCAGAATGTAATGCTCACTACGAGCCTCCTGTTGGTAACGCTGGCACAGCAAAGCATCAACAGGATCTCATCCGGAAGGGAACTAATACACCAGAAGTTTCTGCACAGCAGCTGTCAGTGGCTGGCTCCTGGTTAGTGACCACTCCTAGCAAACTGGCTGTATCTACCTATCTCAAAATACACAAAATTAAGTATAAAAAATTGAAAATTTAAATATAAAATTAACCACTATGTTAAATTCAAGGCTTCATGTAATGTATAATTTGATACAGCCCTGAAAGGAGGGAGAAAATACTAATAGCTAAGATATGACACAGCATTATAAGAAGAAATTATGTCAGAGACAAGATGTTTTAAAATCTGTAATAGGAGAATAACTAAAAGGAACAAATTAGAAGCTTTAAAAGAGTATGTAGGTAATAGCATGATTAGGACAAGAAAATACCAACAGCCCCGCCTCTGTATCTGTGTATAGAGACATATCATTTATTTTATCATTATTTTATTTTATACATATCATTTATCTCTATACACAAATACAGACATAGATGATACAGATATATACCTTCTGTATAATAAAAACGCTCCATGAACAAAATGCCAGTGCTGTCATGTTTCTTCCACAGGGGAAACACCATCCTACAAAAAACTACCTCTTCAAGGGTGAAACACAATTTACCTATTTCTGTGGTTTGTAGCCGTCAGTGATAACCCTACCCAACAAAGGGGGATTCTTTAGTATTTAACTTCTCTCCTTAGCCAGAATCTTAATGTAAATAATTAAATTTCCTCTACCAGGAACAATTATGACAAACAGGGTGAAATGCACTGGTCTAGAATCCACTTACAGAGCAGAGCTCTGACGCCCGAAGGACAACACTAAGACTTCACAACACTGGACAGGGCACTGGAGAGATGAGTCAAGAGGGGAAGAACACCAATAGCTCTTTCAGAGAACCTGGGCTCTACTCCTAGCATTCACACAGAGGTTCACAATGGTCCACATCAGTCCAATTCCAGGGGATATGACTGAAGGCCTCATTAGCCTTCACAGACATGTGTAATATATAAACATACATGCAGGCAAAGCACTCACACACATAAAATAAAAATAAACCTTAAAAACAAAACAACAACAAAAACCCAAGACCTCCAGGATGGCCCTCCCGCCGGCTGTTCACCGACTTGAGAAGAACCTACTAACTGCAGTAGCTTGTCACTGTTATAGCCACTGCTACGTTAGTCAGAACTGAACATCCAACTAGCTAGAATGCTCATTAGGCAACAGATAGGTCCCTATGAGGCTCTACTAGTGGTTAATAGGTAACTACTGGTAATTCCAGAGTGTTTAAAGCATATCCAAAATAAAACATAAAAAGAAGGTTCAAGGTACCAAGACTCTCCTTGAAGATGTTTAAGCACAAAACACTCTTCCTCCTGGCCATGAAATGCCAAGGACCTGACACTAGTTGTTAGGATGCAATGGAGACTGAAAACTCTGCCCAGAGCCTGTTCCTCCAAGCAGCAGCCCTCCTGTTAGCCACTCACAGCAATCCTCCTGGTCCACAGGGCATATCCTGAGACAGTCACAATGCTATGACATGACTTTTCCAAAGTTTAAAACCACATATTTTTTATGCATTAAGAAAAGTTATTAAAAAAAAAAATCGGGAGTTCTTAGCTCCAGGAAGAACATAACACACCCTAAGCTAGTGGCCCATGCCTGTAACTCTAGCACTCAGGAAACAGAGGCAGTCAGACGGCACAGAGCTCCGTGTGCTCTCCCATATTCATACGGAGCTTTTATCACAGCAACAGAAATGTAACTAAGGCACAAGTTGGCAGCATGGACTGGGCTGTTGCTGTGCCAGACCTGAGTAAGCATGCTGTCTTAGGTGGACTGTGGGAAGCTGTGGGATTCTGGACACTAGCAGACCTGTAACTCTAGCTTCATGTCACTCTTCAAGTCCCAGGTCCCAGGCAGTCTGCTGGAGAAAGATGTTCTATCAAGCTATACAGCTGCGCGTGCTCACGTGTGTGCGTGCGTGCATGTGTGTGTGTGTGCACGTGTGTGTGTGTATGTGTGCACGTGTGTGTGTTCGTCCACATGCCCTTAGGAGGTCGCCTATCAAGCTCTGCATACGGCAGGGTAGAGACCCAATGAACATTTGTCTAATGGCAAATGTTCAATATGTGTCTGAAATAAGCTAAAATCTTCACACTGTTGCTACCTAACAGAAGAATTTCCATAAAGATCATACAAGTGTGTAAGCTGTTTTTACATATGGCAAATGCAGTGGTTTGAAAGGGATGTATCCCAGGCTCTGAAATTTGAATACTTAGTTCCCAGCTGGTGACCCTACTGGGGCAGCTTAGAAGGTGTGGCCTTGCTGGAGGAAGTATGTCAGTGGGGGTAGGTGTTTAAAGGTTAATGACCTGGACCTTTTTCACATTTAGTTTCAATATTTCCCATCTACATTTCAAGATGTGAGCTCTCAGCTGTTCCTCTTGTTGTCCCTGGTGCTAGCTGCTACCCGTCCCTGCCACAAGGATAACAGGCTCTCACCCCTCTGGAACCATAAGTCCACAGTAAACCTCCTTTCTGGAAGGTTCCAACCTTGGTTGTAGTGTTTTATCACAGCAATAGAAATGTAACTAAGGCACAAGTTGGCAGCATGGACTGGGCTGTTGCTGTGCCAGACCTGAGTGAGTGTGCTGTCTTAGGTGGACTGTGGAAGGCTGTGGGATTCTGGACACTAGGACCTGAGCGTGCTGTCTTAGGTGGACTGTGGGAGGCTGTGGGGTTCTGGACACTGGGAAAGCAGTTGACGGTTGTAAGTGGCGCTTAGGGGCATCCTAGTAGGAGCCTGGAAGACCTTTTTTTCCAAGTTCTCGTGTGCATATGAGCTAGCACACAGACCCGTGTGCTTCTCTCCATTACTGGTACGTAAAGCAGCCCAAGTGCTCATAGTTACAGATAACACTGAAGTGGAAAGTAATAGTGTCTTAGCTTCAGTCACATTATTTCTTAGGAATCAATTTCCAGAAATGGAACCTGTATATAAATCCTTTAAAATAACACCACCAACACCACAAGGAAACAGCCCTGCTCACACAACCTCAGGAGCTGCAGACTTTAATTCTTTAAAATATCACAAGCTACAGTTGGAGCCCAGTGGTTAGGAAAGAGTACCTGCTGTTCTTACAGAGGATCCTGACTCAGTTCCCAGCACCCACACGGTGTCACACAACACTGGTAGACTCCAGTTCCAGGAGTACCAAACCCTCTTCTGCCTCCAGGGGCCCTCATGAGACACACACAGTCAACCAGGCAACACACATAAATTATAAATAATCTTTAAAAAATAGCCAATGTTTTGAGAAATAAAAATTATTTTCACACTATTCTGATTTCTACATTTTACTATAAATAGTAATTTTCATATTTGTGTTACCTTATGGTTAATTTGCAATTAACTTATGCAATAAAATAAACTACATACATTTTAGTACTAACTTTATCAATTTAAAAAAAAGACCTTCTGTTTTTGTATCTGCTATGCTTTCTACTGCCAAGTTCTGATGCTCCAAGCCTGAGGACATGCTCTGTACAGGTACAAGATGTTCTATACTTCCCAACTTTCTGTCTCGTGTTCTGTAGGTCCAGCCCTACAACAGGAGGTGAGTTTCCTTACTTTCTCTTCTAAACAAGCCCTCAGTTAAGGCTCAACGTGACTTACAAAAGCTCCTGCCCTGTGTGTAGGTATATATGTGTAGGATTAAGACTCATTATGAAATTGCAAATGTTAAAAAAGAAGAGTAACTTTACAAGATTTTGGAAACCGCTCTCCAGCTATATTTGCACAGGCCTAAGGACTCACACACTTGCAAGCAAAGGGGCCCATGGGCCTGGATTTGCCTGCTGACAAGACCTGGCCACTCTCAACTCTTCTCTGTGCCTCTTTAAAAGTGGATATGACTTTTATTAAAAATACTGCCAGTCCCCCCAGAAACCTACGAAGCAAGGCACTACTTAAACGTCTCCTGGTTTTCACTCACAGAAGCACTACTGGCAGCGTAAACTAATAGCCTAAACTAGGACATTTTTATATCAATTAGCCTGTTATTTTACTGAAAAATATACTCCAACTTTATTTTCAAATAATTTAAGAATAAGCAAGACAGGCATGGTGGCAGACACCTTCAATCCTAGCACCAGGGAGGCAGAGGCAGAAGTGGGCAGATCTCTGTAAGTTCAAGATCAGCCAGTGCTGCATGGTGAGGCCCTGCCTCCATGATAACAACAACAATATAATGAACAGCTCTCATTTTTATAGACTGAACTCAAGTGACTGTTGACCATGTACAAGCCCCAGCATGCATCCATGCATTCATACATACATACATACATACTTATTTTCTGTAATAAGAGTAACAATATCCACACCCAGGAGTTGTCAGTAGCTTCTCATACGTTTGCTAAGTGCATGATTCCCTCAAATGGTGCTGCTTGCATGTGTAACACATTCTCAGTTACTGTTTCCATGGTCTTTTCAAGCATGCTCTGTACTTCTAGGCTATTCTAGCACCTCACTCCCTCAACTCTGCTTCCCTGCTTTTGGGAACATCTGCAAATGAAAGGAAATTATACATACATGCACTGTAGCTTTATGAAAATGAGACCTGAATAACTGGTTTAATACTGACCTAAAACTAAAGAGTTCCTGGCATTGGGAAGCAACTTCCTTGTACGAGCACATAGACTGTCACTGTCTTTGCTAGCAGCCTTGTCTCTCCTATGCAGTAGTTAGCCATCAGTTCAACTGGTATAATTTAGAGTTTGTATTATTCCTCTCACTGAACTACATGCTCACTGTAGCCCTAATTCTTGTCAAAGACACTCTGATGCCCGCCCTCCATAGCTCTTGGCAGGCACAAGGTCCTAGGGGCTATTCATGCAACACTGTGGGCAAAGGAGAAAATCCCCAATCACTGTGAATGCAAAGTTGGCACTTCTACTTCATATCATAAAGTCTTTTAAAAACTTTTCTTCATAGATGACATCACCAGAAAAATGGTTTTTAAAGCCTTTAGGAAAAAAGTTAATTATTGCTATAACACCACCTCAAATGCCACACTGATATCACCGTCTGAGGAGATCCAGACCTACAACTCCAAACTTCACTGCTGCACCAAGTACAGATCCCCAAAGACCATTTAGCAGCATTGAGACTCATACCTGACTACTGCACCTCACCACAGCACGCATCTGACAGCCACATGCTCACTGTTAAGCTGACCTAGCTAGACAGCACACAAGTCAAGTCTAAGTGTGACCAGTACTGCCCTCCTCCTGCAGCCAGGGCTTCCTGGCTTCACCTGATGACAGAGCTCTGAATCCGGTTCTCAGACCTCCTCTGAATGTCTGTGCTGTGAAATGTGTGCCTGCCCAAGTGCTAGATCTCCCAGAACAACCTTGACACACACCATGCAAAACCCACATTTGGGATAAACTGAAGGCTTACAACAGGAGGGAATATCTACAAACACACATATGGCAAAAGGGTTTTAAAAACCATTACAAAACACAGAATAACCTGCCAGAGTTTGCCCAACACTAAGAGGAACTACTTACTACAGTTCTAAGAATCAAGTGCTAAGGGGAGGATCTGGATGTGCCGAGGCAAAACTGACATAGGAGCCACCGTCACCCAATTATCCTTCCTCCCCAGCAACTGAGGTCTCATAGGACAGACAGAGCATGAACTCTTGACAACCCTTTGTCTGCTTCCTCCCACAGCCAGCCTCAGAATGCCCAAATATAAAGTCCACTTCCCCAGTACAGACCTCCCTCCCTGGACGATCATGTGACATGGGCTGACTCGTCATCGCCAAGGCTTCTCTCAAGTAAGAGTGTTGATGGGCACTCGTATGGCCATGACAGAGATGTCAGAGCAACTCACCATGAATACTGGGAATACCTCAATGTGTACAAGAGCACTAAGTATAATCTGTGTGCTAACTAAAACCGTGTACTCCATGTACTATGTGAGTATAATCTGTGTGCTAACTAAAACCGTGTACTCCATGACTATGTGAAAGACAGAAGTATTGCCTTGAGTGGGAGAGGGCGAGCCAGTAAGACGCCTCAGTAAGTCACAACCTCTGCTGCCAAACCTCATTACCTGAGCTCAATCCCCAGGATCCCTGGAATGGGTGGAGGTAAGTGACAACTTCTGACCAACACACACACATATACATACACACACTCACTCTCTCACACATATACACATACTCTCTCTCACACACACACACATACACACACTCACACACATACACACACACTCTCTCACACATATATACACACTCACACACACACAATACACACTCTCACACACACTCACACACACACACACACACACACATTCACACACCCATACACACAGTCTCATATATACACACACAAGCAAAGAGAGAGAGAGAGAGAGAGAGAGAGAGAGAGAATTAAATTAAAATTTAAAAAATAAAATAAAGGAGAGAAAGGGAGAGAACCAAAAGAGCAAAGCCTGGTTTAAAAACAAAAAGGAGGTAAATCTGGCAGGGCAACTTAGCCAAAACTACTCATCCGCCCGTAAGCTGGTTGCATGGCTACGCTGGCCATCATCACACACAGCTGGCCCTCTCTGCCCATAGTTTCCAAATCTACATACAGTATCAAACATAAGTAGACCATAAGATAGTTGGGAAAAAATACCTCCAACTACTGGACAGTCATGGCCCTTCTTGGTCCTCACTATTTCCAGAAGAATATAGCATTACAGTCAGTTATATTTGCATTATGTAGAGTACAATCCATCAAGAGATGACTTCAAGTTTATATGAAGTTAGATGGGGTTGTATGAACATACATTGTATGTAAGGAGTTGAAGCAGTCAAACTCTGATCAATCTCCTGAGGAGTCCAACGAATGACTGCCCTACTACGTGCTGGGTGGTAGCCTCCCAAATAAGTTCTAAGGCTGGCTTTACTCCCTCAGCTTAAGACTCGGGGAGAGAAAACACTCTTAAGTGTCTTGCCCCGTGCCCAGCCATTGGCCTTTGGAATCTTTATTGATAGATCAAAAGCCAATTGGGGACAAGGACCTTCAGTGTCAGTCCACGAAGATTCCGTGTAACTCAAAGCAACAGAAACACTCCTCTACCCAACCCTATCGCTGGGCAGCCATAGGGAGATAGCCCCGGGTCAGCTGGGCCTTCAGGACTTGAGATGTGCTGTTTGTATGTGAGAATGTGCCTGCCTTTGGAGGGGAAGAGGTCCTTTTATCAGAGTCCTAATGGGGCTTTGATCAGAAGGAACTCGACACCTCTAAGAATGAAGAGAGCTCCCAGGTTTAGGGCACTGCATCTCCATCAGAAAGTGCAGATCTATTGGTGTTCACTGAAGGAAAGGGAGGATAAGAAAACATTAAATTTATTCATGTTGTGTTTAAGATGGTTCCGCCACAAAAATGTGAAGAATTGTTGATCTGATTCTTGATTTTGTTCTGACTTTAATAAAATAAAACATAGATTATATATACTTAAAATACATTTAACTAAATATACCTAAATAATTCATTGGTTTGGGGGCTTTTGAGAGTATCCAATTTCTTTGTAGGAATGAATATCCTGAGGTGAGCAGAGTTGATACACTAGTCCTGCTTCTTTCCTTATGCCATAGTTACTGGACGTACAGCATGTAGAATCTGAAAACCCAGATGCTCACTAGCAGGAGAATGGGTCAGGAAATTGATAGTAATATTTACATGCTGTGCGATCATTACTAAGGATTGTCTTAGAAAAAAGTCAAAGCTCTGCATACAAACAGCTTGGATACATTGTGAGGGAATTCCCGTGTCCAGAGGGAGCCGGTGCACAGTGTATGTGCTGAGGAAAACTCATATGCAATGTGGAAGAATAGGAAAAAGTAAGCATTTCTGACAGCGCCTTGCTAGAACCTGTTAAAGCTAAGTGATCTCACAGGAGAATATGACTGCCACACTTAAGATACATTCACAAAGACATAACTGAGGATGCTTGAGCTTGCCCCAAGTTGAGATCAACTCAATCCTCCAGCAGTAGGAAGATAAAATTACATTTGGTATCCATTCAGATGACAGAGGCAGTAAATGAATAGCAAGTGATCGCTCTATGCAACACAATGGATATCTCCCACCAACATGACTGACAGGGAGGATGGACACTCTGGTTACACACACACACACACACACACACACACACACACACACACACATACACATATCCATATGAATGAGAAGGGATCTAAAGCAATCATGATGCTTAGGACTGGACACTTGCAGGAAAGTAGCCATCTAGGAGTGTGTATGGCAGTGACCACAGCAGGCAGGCATAAGATGATCTTGGGGGTGCCAGCATAAATCTAGTGGTCGCACAGATGGCTCGGTATAAGTTATAGAGTTCTGTGTTTTTATGTGTGTAGTATCTCACAACAGAAGGCTTACTAGACTACCACAGTGTAGGTACTTTTTCCTGTCACTGAGCATAAAGCCTCTTCAATGACAGCTGGCTGAGACGCTGGCCGTCTGGGAGTCCTCGGGACACTGGCTGTCTAGGACTCCTCAGAAAGCACTTGGAGTCTCCAGCAAAGGTTGGTTTGTAGACGTGGGAAGAAGCCCACTCCCGCTGCGTTATTACTGTTGTTCATACACATTTAAAAGGTTGTTAGTTCTTTCATAGCTCATACTTGTGTTACTCATACTTATATAATGTGTTACTCTGGTCACCCCTACAACCCTCAGTGGCCTCTGCCGTCCTCCAGGCCTTATTCTCTACCTACAGCCCTCAGGGGTCTCTGCGTCCTCCCAGGCCTTATTCTCTACCTACAGCCCTCAGGGGTCTCTGCGTCCTCCCAGGCCTTATTCTCTACCGTGCCTTCCTTTCTGTGACTTTTGTTTTTAATTTTTAAAATTACTTTTTCATTTTTCGTATTACTTTTTCTTGTCCTTGAGAATCCAATGTATATATGTATACATTGTATAAGGAGGCATCATCGTCCCATCATTTCCCCCTCCCCTCTCTCCCAGAGCTACTGGCAGCGGGTAGCTGCTGGAGAATGGAGGTTCATCAGTTTTATGACTCACCACTGGTGGATTTCCCATGCTCCAGTGGATGCCTCTATCCCCGATACAGACACCCATATGGACAGCACTAATTGCACTTAATGAATTGTCACAAAGGAGAATGAGGGACAGTGCTGGGAGGGACTGGGAGAGAAAGCACTGTGTTGTCCATAGAGTTTACAAACTGAAGAACTAGCACCCGCTTCCAAACCACAGCCCACACTCTAAGCCATTCCTTTTTTTTTTTTTTCTCCAGCTCAGCCACTCTTTCCGTAACAAAAGGTCGTATCTGACATTCGCAGTGAGCTAATACTGGGATCATGAGTATGGATTGTAAAAGTCAGTAGAGCCTACAAGTGTCTTAAAGCACATTCACCTCGTAATTTAAATCTTTCAAACAGCATGCTGATCTCTGCTGACTTAATGGGGTTCTGCAAGGAGCCTTTATCAAGAAGCTTATTAGCACACACTGTGCACAAGTCTATGGCCTTCAGGTTCAGGATGTTGTCTGCCAGAGGATTGTCTGTACACACGGCTAACACAGCACAGATAGAGTAAGGGCTCAAATCCTCTCCCTGAAACACAACCAGACAGTCAAATAGTCACAAGCATTTCCTGAACTCTGGAAATCTACCACAGTCATCTGCAGACTCATGGCCAGTGCAGACTTACCAAGAGGGTAAGATCAGCACAGCAGAGGCCTGAAGCATTCTTCCCTGAGGCTGTTCCTGTCCGTAACATCAGCTCAGTCAGTGCCATAGTTCAACCCAAGGTAGGCTGCAAATCAGCAAGTCCACTGCCCCTGCCAATCCTACTGGACAGGGAACACGGTCAGGACAGTGGTGATCCCATAAGCAAGTGGACTTGGTAGGCCAGAGGCTCTCTGTGTCTAAGGGTGAGGTCCTGTCCAGCTGTGAACAAGATTCAAACAACTCCCAGGAAGCTCAGAGAGGGAGGTAACTACTGTGTGCTGGGTAAACTCTGGCCCACCAGAGGCTCTGAGGTAGCAAACAGCAAGAGACCCTGCCTCAGACAAGGTGAGGCAACACAATGCTGCCCTCTGACCCCCATGAGCCCCATGGCATGCATATGTGCAAGTGCACACCCACTCACAAGTGATCAGCAGCTATACAGCATGGGAACTATGGGAACACACATTGTGCAGTAAAACGATTATTTCCAGAGCACTGAAATTGTGGTGGGTACTAAAGGGATCTGGAAATAATGAAGGAGAAAGTAAGACACATGCAGGCATGCCACTTCCTCTATGGCCTTGAGCACCTGTGGACAGTTCTGACAACAGTCTTTCTCATATACCAAGGGACTACTAGATGACCAGTAAGAAAAGATGGGGGGCTGGAGAGGGAAGGTTAGGAAGGCTGGAGGTGGGCAGAGACCACAGGATAGGAAGGAGGGAAAGACAGAGGTGAGGGGGTTGGGAGGTTGGGAGGAGTGGGGGAGGGGAGGAGAGAGGCAAGAGGGAAAATCAACTAAATAAAGTACTTTGTTTGAAAATACTTAACATAGAATATCTTGTATGCAAATTTTAGAGTTATCTAAATTAAATTAAAATAAAGGGAGCAGTGAGATGACTCAGTGGGTAAATGCACCTGCCACTGAGCCTGACAGCCTGAGCTCAATCCCAGAACCCTGCATAATAGAAGAGAACTGACTCCCAAAAGTTGACCTCTGTATGTGTGTTCTCTGTGTGTGTTTGAGGGTTTGGGCGGGGGGAGTGGGGAGGACTGGCATGTGCATGCATTAACACATATACACACTAAATAAATAAATAAATAAATAAATAAATAAATAAATAGAATTATCAAATTTTATTAAAAATGTAATCACTTAGATATGTAAGAATGGCACAGTGAGCCGGGAGGTGGTGGCGCACGCCTTTAATCCCAGCACTCGGGAGGCAGAGGCAGGTGGATTTCTGAGTTCGAGGCCAGCCTGGTCTACAAAGTGAGTTCCAGGACAGCCAGGGCTACACAGAGAAACTCTGTCTCAAAAAGACAAAAAAAAAAAAAAAAAAAAAAAAAAAAAAAAAAAAAA